>JAVTVY010038655.1:0-171145 GCA_036873755.1 Hanleya hanleyi
AGATACTGTGCGTGTTAGTATCTTATCCCCGTCTGGCGGTTCGTCTCGTCATCAGATACTGTGCGTGTTAGTATCTATTATCCCCAAGCTATGGCTTAGCTCTCGGCTTTCCAACCCTTCGGCAGATGGTTCGGCGCTGTTTCGGCAGTCAATTCGGCACTTTCGGCACTTTCGGCACATTCGGCGCATTTGCGGCGATCCTGTCTCTGTGCTCTTCCGCACGATGTGCACCCGCCGATCGTCTGGGACAGATTGCCGAACGTCCATTTCTCCGCGTCTTATATAGGCTCTGGCTCCCAGAATCCTTTGCGCGCCCAAACATGGCAGCCCCCATAAAACGAAAGTATAGACTCCGGCGGTGTTGGATTTCATGTCAGATCAACAGAGTTCGACTTCTCTCGCCCGGTTTCGATGCAGGATGCGTGTCAGGGATATTTACACTTCCCTCGCTGAAAGTTTCAGCGCACAGTTAATACAGGTAAGTCGAATATCCACCATTGTCGGTCCATTCACAATGCTATTTACACTGTCAGCATTAGAACGAAAATAACATTCTCCAGGTCATGGGCATTTTCGTCACAGATCTAATTACGCGAGGTATGGCAGCTATGTCTATGGTATACATCATGGCATTTACATGAGGGTGAAAGATGCTTGTAACAGAGCAGATGTAATGCTGCCACTTTTATAGTGCTGTCCCACTGAAATATCATGCCATAGACAGACCTGTTACCCAACTAAGTCACATTATACTGACGTCGAGCTAACCAGTCCTTGTTCTATCCTCTTAATGCTGAGCATAAGAGAGGAAGCAACAAGTTCCATTTTTCAAGTCTTAGGTATGACGCGGCTGGGATCGAGCCCAGTACCTACCGTTTACGTGCTGACAATCTAACCATTAGACCACCACAGTGCGGTTGCAAGAGTTTTCATTGATGCGAGCAAGTCTAAAGTCTCTCGAACAAAGCTGGCATGTGATTTGCAACTGGGATTGAGCTAGGAGTCGATGTATTCTGCCACTCTGGCCTTTTCCCTGCCAGAGTCTGATGCATTTTTCTTTGGCTTACGTGGGTAAGGCCAAGACGGAATTCTCTCATATATTTTGGGTAATAGGTAATATATTTTTATTCCGATATTGTGTATTTCATCGTATATTGTAATCAGCTTTTTTTATAGAGGATAGAGATCTAATTCCTATCTGCAAGCTGTCTAAAAGCCAAGCAATATATAACGGCTTATCCATAACAACGATGGTCCCACCTTTATCGGCAGCTTTTATGATAATGCCATGGTATTCCGTCAGTATCGAGATGGATTAGTGTTCGGTTGCCCGTGGAGAGACGTAAAAGTAAGTGGAAACTGAACGCTCGTTGGAGTCGGCTGAGCAAACACTTGGAGCAACTAGAAACGGTGTTTCTGGAAATATAAGATAATAGTCCAATTTGTTTGCAGTAGAACCTTGCTACAACCACACTATTCAAGGTGTCATATATTATTTATCTTAAACCATCTCTTCTAAAATATATACGCAAAAGTCAAAGAACAACGAAAGCCCAATTCAAACGTCCGTCGACGCTATTTTGAATATAACCATTAAAACTATACAACTTAGTTACTTATTCTTTATAAAATACAACTTTTTATGCAGAATTTGGGAAATTATTTGTTTGGCTCTACTAACGTTGCACCCGAGGAACTTTTCATATGCTAACACAACTACTCCTTTCGATTTTTGTTAAGTGTACCAACCATTATGGTCGAGAATGTACGATAACAAAATGTAATATTTGTCATTAATATAAAATCGCTAATTGTGTTTACTCTGATCACTATCATGACTATCCAATTACATAAATTATAAAACCAATCATGATGAAGCATCCCACGACATCACACAGCGATGCACACGATCAAAGTCTCACGTCCACTCAGACATATAAATATAATATAAGCTCAATTTCATCAGCGCGTACCAATCAATGAAGAAATTAATTACTATCCTTGTAAGATGTTTGCCTTTCATGTACCGGTATTGTCTTGTTAGAGAGAGTAGTGTGAGATCTCTTTGCTTATAAAAATTATTTTTGCGCAATATTTGCACATTTGAAAGCTCACAGAAAGTCGCAGGAGTCAAAAGCTTATCAAAGATATTTGTCGTGCCTGTAGGCATCCATTGTTTACTGTATATTTCAGTCTACTTTTCTCCGATTAGACAAGGTTTCCCAGGAGGTAGCCGACACTCACTGTTTGGGAGCTTTTCAATATAATTCAGCTGAGATGTATTTAAATATGCTGACTTGTCGATTTTTCTTAACTTTGTTTGCTCTGAGTAGTCTAGATTTCCCAATTATATACATTACAAAATCAGTTGTGATCTATCTCTCCTTTGTATTCGTTAGGATCGGTTTCCATTGACAACACCATGCAGCCGTGTGTCGATATCTTACGTCAATAGAGCTTAAGTCAATAGGGCTTACATCATGGCATCGTCAGCATATACTAGGCAATTGAGAGATCAAACAAACAGCCGATACAGGGCTTTAATCTGACCGTTAGTGACAGTTTTATCAGTTAGCGTAGTTCTAGCACGATCGAGGCGACGGCGCTAAAACGCTCAAACTAGTTGTTGAGAAAATACCGGACATCGTTTGACACAAACAATAAAATAATTCGATTTTATATCATCTTACCTTTCATAAATGGCCGTGTTTATAAGAAATTGATTAGTTTCAGCTGTACGAGAGACAGAACCTCAGAACGACCACTTCAGTTTTGAATTACTCGTAACAGCTCTTCTTGCATTTTTACTCGCCAAAACACCCGTCAGTTTCTGCTGACCCTCAGAATCCTTAGCTAAAACTGAATACTTTCACATCAACATGGTCTTTTATGAAAGGTAAGATGATATAGGATCGAATTATTGTATTGTTTGTGGAAAACGGAAACGGCAAATATTACCCGCTCGGTATATTCTCCACAGCTAGATGCGGTGATAACCCAGAAACTCTGGCTGTGATAGGTAAATTTAGGGTAAGGGGGCGTGGCATTCCTATCACAGCCCAGATCGAGGGTGGGTTAAATTTTGGAGAGAAAAAATCGTCTCGCGAAGAGCAACTTTTCGCTGACGAAAATAACGAAACGGGAGAGAAAAAATATGCCAATTTGATACAGTTTGACCGACCTGAGCTTCTTTCACCATGTACCATCTCTAATGACTGTTTGAGACTCCAAAAAATTAGTGACGACGAAGAAAACACAATAAACGCTCGATTTCGATGTTTACCGCCATTTCCTCAGATTACAGCTCAACGAGACTTGGCCGCGCGTGCGCACTAGTATCGTGACCTTTCTGATCTGACTATGGTGAAATGGACGAGTCACGTGGTCAGAAAGGCCAATCGCGTTGGAAATCTCGTTCTCTCAACGAGACTGAAAATGGCGGCAACTTGACGAGTTAGATGACAAAATTAGAGTTTGGAAGAAGATTTCGTCTAACGGAATGAGTCATCAGTTGATTATCAAAGTTCTGGAGATGCCAAATCATATTATTTATTCGATAAAATGCTTTTCGTGCCTTTGTCTCAATTCCCCACGCCGTGTGCAGTTGAAGATCTCGAGCGACTGACGTCTTATTTATTTTTTTCCTTTTCGGTCTGTATATGTGATTCGGGCTAAAGGGGTCAGCAACAACAATAATAAAAAAAAAAAATAGACCCCTTAGCCGATGTTTTCGGGCTAGATGCGGTGAGTGCTGTGGCGCCGGGGTCTTTATCGTACATAGTTGAGAAAGGTTCCACACGACCTATAGTATAGAGTAGTTCGGGAGCTGTCACCACATTATGTTACATTATGCAATGTTTGCACACTTGAAAGCTTCTTTCAATCTGCAGATGTCAATAACTTGTCAATAACGGAACACTGTCATACATGTATGTAGGCCTACTCGTCCATTAGTAAATCATTAGAAGTCTGATCCTATATCAAGCTCGACATCCAATAGTCGTAATACCTTAAGGCACCCATACTCACTCCTGTCAAGCTCCGGTGAAAGTTTCCCGTTCTCAATGTATTGTAGTAGATCCTCCACGGCATGCAAATTTCCGATCGCAGAGGGGCAAGAAAGTATGCGTTGTGTCCATTATAACTAGAATCAGAGTAAGCCACAATATCTTATAAAAAGGCAATAAGGTCCGTGTAACCTTGCACAGTTCAATTTTCGTTTTTCGTTTTTGGTTTCTCAAAATCAAAAATTGAAATTTGACGGTCAATTTTCAATTTTCGTTTTTTGTTTCTGTAATCTCAAAATCAAAAATTGAAATTTGACCGTCAATTTTCAATTTTCGTTTTTTGTTTTTGCGATCTCAGAATCAAAAATTGAAATTTGACCGTCAATTTTCAATTTTTGCTCCTGGGATTGCAAAAACAAAAAACGAAAATTGATATTTGACAGTCAATTTTCAATTTTCGTTTTTCGTTTTGCTTCACGCAAAAATGAAAATCAAATATTGAAAATTGCCTCGACTTGTCCGTTTTTCGTTTTTTTATTTTAACTTTGACTTATCAATGTTAAGTTCGCACGTGGACGGGTTATGATGTCCTTCCGGTACGCCGAGTAGAATAGAAAACACAAATCGTGTCGTATAAGAGATGTGGAGCGTGAGAGGCATGTGGCCCACCAGGCCATCCTCGGGAGCCAGTGTATTGATCGATTTGTTAGGGTATCTAAACATTGCCTTGGTTAGTTGCTCACGGTAGTTCTGGATAAAAAAAAGATCAAGGGGTATCCTCTAAATCAACCCAATTATTGAACAGGCTCAGCTAGCTCATTACGACAATCCGCTAGCTGCACTGTTTAAGATGTGACATCGCTGGCATAACTTTGATGACAGGCTGAAATCGACATAGTGAGTCAATGCAAAACCCGCCGGCTTGGGATGCCGACATGCTAATTCAAAATAACCTCTGGGGATGAAATGTTCGAGATTGAGGCAACGACTCAAGAGCTCACTCGAATCATCAAAAATGTCCAGGTAAACCCTGTGCGAGGATTCACGATTTACCTGGACTTGTGAAGATGCACCAGACAGGTCTGGATAGGTGGCATCCCGCTGTTCTCATTAGTTATTGGCATTGAGGCCTGAGCCAATCAGGACGCAGTCTTAGATTTTCTCATTTCTAAAAATAGATGTTTAGAGCGCTACAATAGCGAACAGCATTCATGCACACAACCGCTACTTGTTATCGATTTGAAATATAGTATTTATAAAGATACCAACAAAGATGTAATACCAATAAAAGTAAGCATCGCGGTAATGGGCCGCGAAATCCGCATAAGCGGCCCGTGTACCACCATTTCAAACAAGCACACAATCGCCACGTTTGATGCCAGACGTCTGAATGCTTCAACGCTTCAGGTCCAATCTCCATTCTCTATTCTTGGGACCTGGATCGTTGGAGCGTTCAGATGCCCGTCAACGTTCAGCGTCAAAAACGCTTCAACGTATTAAGTGCGGATGTCAAACGCATCGAAGCGGGAAGTTCCTTTGGGGGTTATGATCAGGGTACCCACGTATTTATTATACTATCCTACTTTAATGAAACTACCGTGTGTATCAGCTCCGTTGTTCTCCATATAATGCATCACACCTGCTGCACGAATGCCTACTCGCTTCTGCACATGCGCAGTTGGCCCATTATAATTTAGGTCGAATGCCTGGCCCCAGGGATCTATAGTGTAATGAAACTCCCAAATCTTTCCCCCTACTGGTTTTCCATATTATCCTCCACACCTGCCTAAACAATCCGATTTGCGCTTTCCATACTACTCCACGGACCGAAACTGACATCATAAGCCTTGCGCGTGAGCAGTTAACATTGACGCGTCAAAGTTAAAATCAAAAAACGAAAAACGGACAAATCGAGGCAATTTTCAATATTTGATTTTCATTTTTCCGCGAAGTAAAACGAAAAACGAAAATCGAAAATTGAATGTCAAATTTCAATTTTTGATTTTGAGAAACCGAAAACGAAAAACGAAAATTGAAAATTGACGGTCAAATTTCAATTTTTGATTTTGAGAAACCAAAAGCAAAAAAACGAAAATTGAATTGTGCAAGGTTACACGGACCCAATAATTTAAAGGTACACTGGTCAGAATATGTATCCGCCCTTTCATCAAGGTGTTGATAACGGATTTGGTGGCAAGGAAGACGATTCATTTAGCCCGATCGCCGAAATGACCCGTCGTGTCAATAATTATAATGGTAGCAATACTAGTATCTAGTTGAGTTGACACAATTATTTAGTTGTAATCTTAGTTTGTAGTTGACACAATTATTACAGTCGTGATCTTATTTACTAATTGAGTTAACACAAACTTAGTTCCTTGGTGATTTGTACATATGGTCATACGCGGATCTGTCAGAGTTGTGCAGGATAGTTAGGAAAGTGAGTTACGTGAGACTGTTGAACATGTCACGGTTAAATCTGGCTTGGAATCTCCGAACACAGGAGGAGCTAGAGACTGTGTGATCATGAAGTGATGAAATAAATGTTAGAGATCCGGTCCATTTAGTGGATCGGCTTGAACATTGTACTCCTTTCAACCTCGTACAAGAAGAGTGTGACCGGATTACATTATTACCGGGGAATGTAACCTCAATACATGTATATTATATTGTATGTAACTGGGGTTAGTTTTGTTGATCGATTCTCCTGTGTGTAGACTAGGTCTGGTAATTAGATGATTTCAAATGTGTGTTGGGTTAATTCGCCAGCGTGAAGAATATGTGAAATTATTGTTGTTTGCTTTGGTTATTCGCAGTACTATTTGCGCAGCTGGCCGATGTTGATAGTAATATTAAACGCGATAAATTATTCTATTATATAATATCCTGTAAAATCTGAATTTGTATATTTGTCTATTTTGGTGTCTATGGAGCCGAACGCCATGCTCCGTTTGAACTGTTTACATTCCCTACTGATGAAAATGTTTGGTCACTTCCTGCTTACTCGCCTCAACAAATCCCCAATCTTACAACATTAAAGCTGGTCCGGTTTGGTCACCTTCGTCTGCTCCTTTTTCATCAAACCGGACAGACTCGCATGTTGTAAGATGGACGATTTGTTGTAGCGAGTGATCAGGAAGTGTGATCAAACATTTTCTCTGGTAGTGAATCAAGACAGCGGTTTGAATGGTGCGTGTTCCCATTAGCACTATTGACACCGATTAGTTAGCTGTCTTGCTGTGCAGACGTGGAATTAATGGGCACGCAGGATTTAGGAGCTACTGGTATGTACCGATATCTACATATGTTCGATGGGGTGTGAGTAGCCTTACAAGCCGACAAGCATTGCCAAGAGCGCTATATTTGAATTGACTAAACGTGGAAAATAAACAAATTGCTTATGGATAACAACTTCTAGTTTATTCAGGACGACGTTTCGATACAGGTACTAGTATCGTTCTCAAGTCAATACTAGTACCTGTATCGAAACGTCGTCCTGAATAAACTAGAAGTTGTTATCCATAAGCAATTTGTTTATTTATCTACTTCCCAACTTCTAAATGCCACTTAAGGAAACTAAACGTGGAAATGCTGACTTTAAAGCGATAAAGATAGTTAAGTACTCAGGCTTGCTATATGAATATGAGGGAATTGTTACGATGTTCTTATTTTACCCAACCTGGCCTGGGGGAGGGGGAAGGGGAAGTCACTTTTCTCCCCCTGTTGGTTTTTTGCTCCTATCTCCGGAGCGACAAAAAAATATGAGAGCTGAAACTTCGTGACTTTTTAGATTATCATATTGGGGTCATTTTGAACCTATTTGCATGACCCCCCGAGCAGGGGATCATGGGTACATTAAAAATGGCGACCATGTAGGGTACCAAAAAAGTGATGTTTTCGTCATATTTCTTCAAATGTTTGCTTTTTTGTATGGAAAAGTGGGTAAAATCTATTTTATTTCATATCAGATTATTATTTACTAATTTATCATGCAGTTTTTGCGAAGAACAAAAAAATAAAAAAAATTTAAATGCTGGCCAAAAAATGGTCAAAACATGCTTTTCTTGAAAATGACGTCACAGTGACGTCACCATGGCGACCATCTTGGATTTGTTCACATTTTCTTGTGGAGCTTGACCCAATGATATAGTGTGGTAAGTTTCAGCCCTCTAGCCATAGCGATAGCGAAAACATATTGGGGGGGGGGGCACTTTACGCCCTTCCACTAGGCTGCGCTACAACCCAAATCGCCCAGGCCAGAGAGGGTTAACTCAAAGGGAATAGGTGCAGCATTTGGCCGAATCTGGTGTTTTCTGAAATAGTCGTCCAAAATTTACGTATATGATTTGTTTTGTTTTGTTTCTATAATAAATACTAAATAATAGGAAAGGGTACCAACACGAATGGTCCCACTATGGGGTAACCATTTCGAAAAAATAGCGAACGACTAATTGTCGTGTTGAAATTCCACGAGGCTAGCCTTCACCCCATAAACGTGATGATATACGTTTTATGTCGAGCTAGTGACATCGTTTAGTGTTAGACCCCTGTGAATAACCGAAAGTAAGAGCTGTGGACAAAATTAAAATACTGAACTTCCACCCCAAACATACCTTGAAGTTGAACAGAATTATACAACACTTCAAATGCTTCTAGGAACATGTAGGTGACTTTTTGGTAACATATTGCCACTGAACAACACTGAAAAAACCGGTAGTTCATTCCTCAACTCAGATGAAAAAATGAACATTGGATAGAACACTGGCTTGACATATAACACAGGATATCGTCACGTTTATAAGGCTAGGCTACCCAACTTGGTAAAATGAAACAAAATGATCATGGTCAACGTTGGCAAGTTATCTAGAGACAACAGAATGGAATTGTAGTCTTCAACATATGTCAATGGATCGGCTAAAGTGTGTACTTTGATCGATGGTGGCTTTGCGTAATTTCAACACAATGATAGTCATTCGCTATATGTTTAGAGATGGTTACCCCATAGTGGGACCATTTGTATTGATACCTTTTCCTATTATTAAATACTTGTTGTATAAAAAATATGTATTCATACATTTCGGCCGACTGCTTCAGACAACACCAGATTCGGACAAATCCGGCACCTATTCCCTGTCATTTAAGTGAGGTTAATGTTGGGTAATCGTGGTCATAATTTGTCTGTTGTATTTTTGATGTGCTTATACAATCGGATCGGATTTCCTATTGATCTTGATCAAATATAAGAATTTATATTTATAGGAGTATTTCCTGATTAAGGAAGTCATCTAGTGCAACAGATATGTCCCTTGGCCATAAGATGATTTCTCCTTCCGAGAGTATACATGTAAGCAGTAGGATTCAGTAGGATATTGAGACCATATCGCTGTGAATTCACAGAAAAATCCAAGAAAAAACGAATATGGTTTTTGTACATTGATAATGGTTCTATGGTCCTAGGGACTTTGTTAGAGGTGTTTATGAAGTGCCCGGGTCTAAAAAAACAAGAAAAAATTATTTGGGGCTTTTAGATCGACATACTTTGGACATGTTGGCTGCATTCAGATGGCGCCACAGCAATGACGTAAAGTCTCATAAAAGATTGATTGACAACAATTCATTTGTGATGTTATTTTTATTAGATGCTTTCCGTTGTTAAATTTTGATAGATTGGTAATGTTCTTCTATATACTATATTGTTTGTCGTTTTATAGCGTATTCCTCGAACTATATGTTCTTATCATGGAATATCATATTCCTTGATAAGAACATATAGTTCGAAACTGCAGACGGAATAGAAGAATGTAGCTCTTTCCATAAGATGTTTTGTATTTTTTCTTTAACCTTTCTCCACATCAGTACATGTATTTCCTCATTTTTTTCCTATATATATCTGTGGCTTGCAAACATTAAGATAGCCGTACTCACTCCTAGCTAGTTCTGGTGGAAGTTCACGTTCTAAAGGCATCAGCTCCTTCACGACATGCCGATTACCCAACAAGGCGAGTACCAGAGAAAAGGGATTAGCAAAACTCGATCTCTTTGTGGATTCACTGCTTCTGCATAGTTTGACTCCATTAGAACGATAAAGCAAAATTTAGAGCTCTCTTGCTTTAAACCAGTGACGTTTCTTTTCTTGGACTATTCTAGGAGGTATATAGTTGCCTCAATGTGAAATTCTAACTTGGGAAGGGCAAGATATTCTATTTATCGAACAGCTACTTTAGAAGATCTTTTTGGTCGGATAAAAGAAAATTTGATTTTAGTTTTTCGAGCAATCCGTTGTTACATAAATTTTGATGTATATACAGGTTTAAATGTGCTGTGTTGATCACTTTTAGATTGTCTGGATTTTGACTTATCTAGATAAGAAATTTTATTTGATCGTCGCTATAAGGCCGATATATTACTGGATCCGACGTTAAACCATAATTCTCTCTCTCTCTCCGTCTCTTTACGGCATTACTCCATTTCCTTGGAGCAGAGCACGAGGTAATGGATATACATGATTCATATTTAATTTCTGAGAATATAACAAAAAAATATGGTGTCCAGCTTTGTAGATATATCCCATGAGATTCATGCTATTGCAATTACCAGGATTGCTACAAAGGGGAGAAAGGACGTTTAAAATAAATAATTCACTTTCACGTGGCTCCGATGTGCATTTCTGCTTTACTGAGCGTTTTCAAAGACCATGAACATCCCATGATGAATTATTTCTATTATATTTGTCAAATAGGAAAATTAATCCAACTGTTCAGCTGCAGACAGCATTCCTAGCCTCTTTACAGATCCCTCTGATATTCTGTTTCATCTTTACCACTTTCAGCACTTCGGCAATCGGGCACATCTATCTATCGGCTAAATCAATGGTCTTTTTAAGCATCCTTCTGGATTGCTCTGAATAATAAACTACGCTGGACAACTCACATTGTTTACATTTGCAAAAAAAAAATAAAAAAATAAAAAATAATAATAATAAAATAAAATAAAAAAATTGCTCGAAATCTTTGTAGTTATTAATCATATTCTGTGAATGAAAAAAGACACGGTTTATTTTGTAATACTTCTTGGTATTCCCGTATGAATCATACTGTGACGTTCTCTGGATTAAGACCTACAAAACTCACTTGAATAATTAATTACATTTCAGAAGCGGGCAATGCGGAGATTTACTCTATCCAGTAAGCGTGAACACACGCAGCCCTTTGGCCAAATACCTGTCTCACCTTTGCTTAAATTGAACATGTATGTATCCTTAGATTTAGGTTAAACAAAATTCTTTATCATCCTGAACTCACAACACGACACATCGGAATTATTATCGGAATTATTTTACACGTTTAGAAATGGGGTCGTCAGTTAAACTTGTATAGGCCTTGTTATCGATCTAACCTGTTCTACCATACTATTAAAGCTTTAGGGCCTCCAGGATAATTACAAGCGTCTGGTCCGTCATTCATAATTCAGCCGTCGTCCATTAAAGAATATCCACGTCAATAATCCAACGACCCATTCCATATTCCATATAGCAGTATTAGCACCAAATTGAGGAAAATCATAATATACATAAACATAGGCTAATTTCCTGCAAGAGAGAAGCGGTCAACAGTTTTAATGATGCCGGCAAGACATCAAGATGTTCCAAAAATATCAAATTCGTGTCGCTGATCAGTATTCTTAATCCATAATATTCGTTGTAAAGTCGTCATCTAGAGAATGATGTATCTCAGTCAGGCTTTGATTGTGACTGTTCATATGAGCACTACGAGGATCTTGAAAACAGACTCCTATCACTGCGCAAATTAATTCCATCGTCGTCGTTTGTCGAAGTTCTGATTCTCCAAATATACGTTTATTCTACGCAACTGAGGGAATATATATATTTGGGGGATAGAACAAGGCCTCTAGTATTTTATTCCCGACCTCACATTAGCTAGCATTTTCCTACTTAAAGTTCTATGCATTTACATCGAGAATAAAACGTCCTTCATTCATTCATTTCTTTATCCCTCTGAAATCTTCCTTTAATTAAGCCACACTGGTATATGAGACAAATGATATAAATATTGGGTATTTCGATTAAAGCTATGTAACAGTATCTGGAATAAGGTGGGTGAGTTATCGGCATGTCACGGAGAATTGCATGTGGTTCAGCTAAATGGTACGGTACATGGAACGCAATGTATAATCACCGGCAAGTTAAATGAATTCATCCATCTCTAATTATTACACTTCTACAAATTCATCCTAGCGGATCAATCGAGTCACTTGAATTGGGTTTAATTTGCAGTTAGCTTACCTGGTTAGGGTTTTACATTTCGATGATGTTAAGTGTTGGACAAGCCCATTGTTTTTAGGATACAGAACTGATTGGATTGAAAAAAAAAGCCTATTTCATTTGACGTATCTATGAAGCATGACGTTATCTCCAATGGCGATATCTCATTCATGGCGCACGAAATCATGTAGTGCCGATTTCAATTTGAATACAGCAGACTCTTGTTCATCTATTAAAACTGAATTATAAAAAGTGAATTTCGCTAGATTCCCGAGATTCCCCGCATGTGGTTTCAACTCATAGTAACTTCAATTTGGGGGATGAGTGAATGGTTTATAGGGCAACAAAGTAAATCTAGCAATGTGGTGGTTTAATATATTGACTTCCATGACTTGTCAGCTTCTTACAACTTGAAAATTTCTCTCTCGAGACTTTTGCAATTTTTTCACTATTTTTCGCATATATGCCGATGCAATTTCTTATCAGGGTTGACGTATAAGTTTCTGAGCGGAATATGCAGTTTGTTATATTGTATATAGAGGGGAGAGCGTATATTATGTATTTACAGGATTATCTATTATCATACATAGTAATAATTTACTGAAGGCATAGACGTTCATCCCTGATGCGAAATAGTACTTTTACCAAATTGAAGATTGTTGAAGACTACCGGGTACGGATAGAATCCCC
The DNA here is from genome assembly GCA_036873755.1 of Hanleya hanleyi. Taxonomy (NCBI): domain Eukaryota; kingdom Metazoa; phylum Mollusca; class Polyplacophora; order Lepidopleurida; family Hanleyidae; genus Hanleya; species Hanleya hanleyi. The sequence goes on from JAVTVY010038655.1 coordinate 12,979, forward strand.
AACGGCATAATTATAATTTATGCATGTGGATCGGAAATGTTGATGTTATGCACATAATTTGATACTAGCATATTGTAGGCTACGATGAGAGATTCAGTTAATGTTATGGAAAGTTTCAAAGTTTTATTAACAAATCAAGATCATTACTTGGTTGGCTAATACAATTTTGACAAACCGTTTTCCTATGGTCTGCAATTCGAAACATGAGATGGCTGGCAATGTCCTCTTGGGAATACAAAAATCTATTGCGGAGTCTTATTAACCTCGAAGTTTGCGAGTGGCCATTGCAATAGATATTTAGATATCAACTAAAATAAGGCCTAGGTGGTGGCCATCTTGAAAATCCAAAGAGGCCGGCATTGCACCATAGCTATTGTGAAATAATCGGCGTGTTGAACCTCTCAACTATCAGTGTATTGACTGAAAATAATGTACATACACTGTGTGGTTATTGAATGAAATCGGCTTCAGATGGCGGCCATCTTAAAATCCAATATGGCCGTCTCGGTCACATGGCTTTTCTAGCCTTCATATGGCAACACTCATCAATATTCTGACAAATGACCAACACAAATGTTGCCAAACAGATAAAACAGAGCAGCATACCATGCTAATATTGTTCCTGGCCGTCATTTGAATGATGACCGCTTTCACCTACACAGACAAAGTTCGCGGTGGCTCCTTATCTAGGGAATGCTCCCCGCACCACGATGTACCTGCATGGCAAATTTTATGCCGTTTTATAGAAAAACTGCACAAGTTTCTCACATATGGATCTGACTACGGGAATCCATCGTATTAAATCTCGTGAATAATTTTCAAATCATTTTATCGGACCCAAATTTCAAATCGAGTGAATCGAGTACGAATGAAGCATTACATTTCTTCTTTTTCTCAACGTAAACATTCAGTGAATATTAAATTACAACGCATATAGGGGAAGTGGGAAGAGGTGCCAACAAACTGACAGTCACATGACTTCACAGTATAGTCTTCTGGTTACCCTATTCTAAAGCACATACCAAGAATCTAACGATTCGTGATATGTGTTGTGTCTTAGGTACGCTTTTATTGTACCTGTTCATGTGGCAACTTGGATGATATGACCACACGGCCCCTAGCACCAGCATAAGCGGTATTAGATACAGATCTAGAGAGCTATGATGGAAATGCTCTGACAACTCGTATATTGGGGATTGGTGAGCTGTGTCGCTGTGACAACTCGTACACTGGGGATTGGTGAGCTGCATCGTCGTCAGATGAAAATGACGGTATTTAACACAAAAGACTAGTCTGTAAGGCCCGATGTCGACCCAGCATCAACTTTCCACAATGCCAACATATATCAAAGATCAAAAGGTCTGTACAGGGGGCGGACCTCGGGGGCGAAACGTCCACCAGCAGAATCTCGCCATATACAGATAAAAAGTACAACGCATATAAGGGAAGTGGGAAGAGGTGCCGCCATACTAACAGGGTTACATGACTTCACAGTATAGTCTTCTGGTTAACCTATTTTAAAGCACATACCAAGAATCTAACGATTCGTGATATGTGTTGTATCTCAGGTACGCTTTTATTGTACCTGTTCATGTGGCAACTTGGACGACATGACCACACGGCCCCTAGCACCGGCATAAGCGTTATTAGATACAAATCTAGAGAGCTATGATGGAAATGCTCTGACAACTCGTATAGTGGGGATTGGTGAGATCTGTCGCTGTGACAACTCGTACACTGGGGGTTGATGAGCTGTACCGTCGTCCGATGAAAATGACGGTATTTAATGCAAAAGACTACTCTGTAAGGCCCGATGTCGACCCAGCATCAACTTCCCACAATGCCAACATATATCAAATTACAACACATATAAGGGAAGTGGAAAGAGGTGCCGACATACTGGCAGAGCCACATGACTTCACAGTATAGTCTTCCGGTTAACCTATTCTAAAGCACATACCATGAATCTAACGATTCGTGATATGTGTTGTATCTCAGGTACGCTTTTATTGTACCTGTTCATGTGGCAACTTAGATGATATGACCACACGGCCCCTAGCACCGGCATAAGCGGTATTAGATACAACGCTAGAGAGCTATGATGGAAATGCTCTGACAACTCGTATATTGGTAATTGGTGAGCTGTTTCGCTGTGACAACTCGTAACCTGGGGATTGGTGAGCTGTATCGTCGTCAGATGAAAATGACGGTATTTAACACAAAAGACTAGTCTGTAAGGCCCGATGTCGATCCAGCATCAACTTCCCACAAATGCCAACATATATCAAAGACCAAAAGGTCTGTACAGGGAGCGGGCCTCGTGGACGAAACGTCCACCAGCAGAATCTCGCCATATACAGGTAAAAATTACAACACATATAAGGGAAGTGGAAAGAGGTGCCGACATACTGGCAGAGCCACATGACTTCACAGTATAGTCTTCCGGTTAACCTATTCTAAAGCACATACCATGAATCTAACGATTCGTGATATGTGTTGTATCTCAGGTACGCTTTTATTGTACCTGTTCATGTGGCAACTTAGATGATATGACCACACGGCCCCTAGCACCGGCATAAGCGGTATTAGATACAACGCTAGAGAGCTATAATGGAAATGCTCTGACAACTCGTATATTGATAATTGGTGAGCTGTTTCGCTGTGACAACACTGGGGATTGGTGAGCTGTATCGTCGTCAGATGAAAATGACGGTTTTTAGCACAAAAGACTAGTCTGTAAGGCCCGATGTCGACCCCGCATCAACTTCCCACAAATGCCAACATATATCAAAGACCAAAAGGTCTGTACAGGGGGCGGGCCTCGGGGACGAAACGTCCACCAGCAGAATCTCGCCATATACAGGAAAAAATTACAACACATATAAGGGAAGTGGGAAGAAGTGCCGACATACTGACTGCGTCATATGACTTCACAGAATAGTCTTCTGGTAAACCTATTCTAAAGCACATACCAAGAATCTAACGATTCGTGATATGTGTTGTATCTCAGATACGCTTTTATTGTACCTGTTCATGTGGCAACTTGGATGATATGACCACACGGCCCCTAGTACCGGCATAAGCGGTATTAGATACAAATCTAGAGAGCTATGATGGAAATGCTCTGACAACTCGTATATTGGTAATTGGTGAGCTGTGTCGCTGCGACAACTCGTACACTGGGGATTGGTGAGCTGTATCGTCGTCAGATGAAAATGACGGTATTTAACGCAAAACACTAGTCTGTAAGGCCCGATGTCGACCCAGCATCAACTTCCCGCAATGCCAACATATATCAAAGACCAAAAGGTCCGTGAAGGGAGTGGGCCTCGGGGACGAGACGTCCACCAGCAGGATCTCGCCATATACAGGTAAAAATTACAACGCATATAAGGGAAGTGGGAAGAGGTGCCGACATACTGACAGAGTCACATGACTTCACAGTATAGTCTTCTGGTTAAACTGTTCTAAAGCACATACAACGAATCTAACGATTCGTGATATGTGTTGTATCTCAGGTACGCTTTTATTGTACCTGTTCATGTCGCAACTTGGATGACATGACCACACGGCCATGTCACACGACGATGTGACACAGCTCACCAATTCCGATGGCAAGATTGATCACGCTAGTAGTTTCCACGACATCGCAATACAGTAGGAAAGCTGTAATAATGTATTGATTGCCAAACTACAATAATGTGCAAAGCTACAGTATTATATCACAGTATTCAAGTTAGAGCTTATCGACAAAGATCTCTCGTCGGTATTCGCTGTGACAAATCAAAATTACAAGCGTCTAGTCCGTCGTTCATAATCAAGCCGTCGTCCATTAGAGAATATCCGCGTCCATAATCCAAAGACCTATTTCATATTCCATATAACAGTATTAGCACCAAATTAAAAAAGACAATCATAGTATACATAAACATAAGCTTGTTTCCTGCAAGAGAGAAGCGGCCAACAGTTTTCAAGTGCAATGAAAGGGAGTCCTCTGGGAATTCTGCGGTTAAAGTAATCTACCTATCTATATGTATTCTGATATGGAGAGATTTTACTAAACGTACAATAAACACGACATTATATATACATTCATTTTTACAATAATTGGAAGGACGAATGGAGGTAACTATATACCTTCCTGAATAGATAGAAAGAAACTTCCTGGCACCCCGTGTTTGTTCCAGGTACTCGCTTCAATAATTAGTTTGGAATTAGCGACCATTATATTCCAATTGAAAACCAATCTATTGCATTCAAAACCCCAGCTAGATCTATTAGACTAATTTTGTAGTCTACATTAACGTCAGTTTATTCTTTTTGAATGTACGTGATCTAATAGAATAAAAATAATCGAAAAATTCTAATTTTCAAAGATTAAATTGTCAATCTTTCGATGCCATTGAATTATCTTCAACCATGAACAGACTGAACCTTGCGTAGATTGAAAATTCATTCAAATAGATCCTAATAAGGGAGCTTTTTGAAATTAGGAACTGAGTTCCCTGGTAGGGATGGCATATGCCGGTTATTCAAATTGGATACACCATGCCCAGTTTGGTGTTCTGATCTGCCAAGTTCCAAACTATATGGCATGGACTTCCCAGGAGTTCCAACACTGCGCACCATGCCACTCTGTTTGGAATGCCTTATGCCAGTTCCTAGTATGCCCCAATTTCAAGAAGCTCCCTAAAGTGGAATTTCCAATCTAATAGATTAATTTTCAATCGGAATAAAATGGTCAGTAATTTCAATCTAATTATTTGAGAGAGCATAGGATGAAATGACACCCTCACTATGTTTCCCACCTCTTGCGTATCGCTCCAATTTATTACCTGTATATGGTAGGATGTTAGTCCCCGAGGCCCGCCATCTGTACATGTCACTCGACAAATATATGTTGGTTGTACGTTGTCGGACTTTACAGGTTAGTTTGTTCTATGTTTCTTGCCTTTTTCAGGTTACCTCATGTTAAGGCGTTTATTTCATCAGACGTCCATGATGCTCATCCATTAACATCAGATTTGTTGTTAGAGCTGATATGTCATCACAGATTCCGAGCTAGCGTATCTATTTCCGCTTATGGCGGTGCTAGGGGCCGTGTGGATACTTCTTGGTCTCCACATGAACAGCTGCAATAAAAGCGCGGCTGAGATACTAAGGCTACGTCCAAGAATCGACCGTATCGACGAATATTTTCCTGTAGAGTCATATGGTTGCTTTCTAGTCACCAGACGTCGTCAATTTTTCCCACCTCTTGCATACTGCCCCAATTTACATGAAACTTTTGGAGAAGATGGCCATCAAATTGGGCTCAATTGTGGCCTATTTGCTCGATTCCCGGAGCAAAATATCTGTCTAAGCCAAATAGTGAGGTGGCTTTGATCCATATTTTGGAAAGATCGTGAAACGCTGGTCCAAAGCACCAAACTTGCCACACCCATCACTTGATACATATAGAACAATATCAGAAGGGGTGCCCTTTGCTGTGGGCTCTGTGATGCCCTCAGGCCCCCAGTATGTCGGCACCTCTTCCCACTTCCCTTATATGTGTTGTAATCTGTAGGGCAATATTGTTATTCAACGAATAGTTAGCCTCCAAGCAGCTTCGTTGTTTTCATTATCCTTTAGGATGGGAAGCTGAAACTTGCCACACTGTATCACTGTTTTAAGCGTTACAAGAAAATGTAAACTCCAAGATGGCGGTTATGATAACATTACAGTGACATCGTATTCCAAAAATAATCCCTTTCGTGGACGATTTTTTTGACGATTTTTCCAGTTTTTTTATTTGTGCAATTTTCTTTGCTGAAACTGCCTGTTAAGTTAGTAAATAATCATCTTTTTTGATTTAAAGTTTTTTACGAAGAAAAATACATTAATTTTGAAGGAATACGACGAAAACAGAACTTTCCAGTACAACCAAATGTCATCCATTTTGAATTTATTTATGATGCCGTGCTTCAGGTGTTATGGAACAGGGTCACGATAACCTCAGTGTCATAAGCTTTAACTGCTCTAAGTTACAGCTCTCATGGTTTTTCATTTCGGAGCCCTTGAAAACAGAGGGGGTGGTTAAAACTACCTATACCAATTAGGTTTACATAATCGCTTGTGTAAAAGGAAACAATCGCCCCTCGTCCATGTAAAACTTGACAATTCAGTTTTTCATCCCGTAAAGTGGAAAATGAGATGGAAATGCCCAAGACTGAACAGATTAGTTTCTCTGGGTATTCTTGCATTTACCAGGTTTACCCCATGTTGGGGCGTTCACATCCGATGAGTTATTTGTTTGAACTAATCTATCACTACAGCTCCCGAGCTAGCGTGTCTAATTCCGCTTAACCCTACCTGGCCTGGGGGGTGGGGGGGGGGAGGCGGAAAGTGTCCCCTCCTAGTGAACTTTTCTCTGCTGCTCCGAAACGACAAAACCGAGGAGGCTGAAACTTGGTGACTTTAAAGCTTATCTTATTAGGGTCATTTTGAGCCTATTTTGATATACCCCCGGGCAGAGAATCATGGGTAAATTCAAAATGGCGGCCATGTGGTATCCGCGAAAGTCGTGTTTTTCAATATTTTCGCTCCATTTCTTCACATTTTCCTTGCCTAAAAGGCCTTGAAAGTATTTTATTTATGCAAAACTAATTATTCTGTATTTTACTAGATTTATTTCGAGAGAAAAATCGGAAAAATGAAAATTTCGAAAAATCGACCCCAAAAAGGCCGAAAAATGGCTTCCGAGATTTTTACATTTCCCGATAGAGCATGAACCCAAGATACTGGTAAGTTTCAGCGCTCTAGCCTTAATGGTAGAGAAAATATATGGGGGGGCACTTTCCGCCCCCCATCATCCCCCCCCCCCACCCCCCCAGGCTGCGATACACCCGAAATCGCCCAGGAAAGATAGGGTTAAGCCGTTGCTTGCGGTCGTGTGGATAATTCATAGTCTCCACCTGAATATCTACAATAAAAGCCCGGCTGAGATAATGAGGCCACGTCCTAGACTCCGCCGTATTCTCTGGTCTGCAGGTGAGGTGTCGAGGGAAGCATTCCTGTGGAGTCATATGGTTGTTTTTTAGTCGCCAGACGTCAATTTTTCCCACCTCTCGCATATCGATTCAATTTCAAACTTTCTGATTTCAAGTTTGAGAGAAGAATAGCTGATGTTACACGTTTATTGTTTATTTCCACACGTCTCAGTTTACTTATTTGTGGCCGCCGTATATAGCCACAGTTTTGGACGGAATGATGCAAATCTTCGTCTAGAGAGGGTTGAAGTCAGTGAGGATGAACCTAAAAAAATCCTAAAAAAGGCGCCTTACCGCTGTTGGAGGCGAGAATGTTTTTTTTCCGGGAGGCCGTGAAATTACGTTAGCTTAGATAGCAGTCAGAGAAGGGACTCTAAAACCAGGAAGAAATCAAAAGGGCATTTAACGCCCAATGGGGACCGATATCGTGCAACATACAAGTTATAGCACTGGCCTATATATTGTCATTGAATGGCCACAGCTTGGGTCAAATGTTCATAAAACTATTTTTTCGGTCAAAAAGCTGTCAAACATTTTCAGGATAGCTACAGGGATCTGAGAGAGTGAATAGACACAGGAAACGGTTTGTAAAGTGCATTTGACGCCCACTGAGTGACAGGAACATGAAATTAACATTAATATATCACGTATCCATTCTATTGACACGACTGATAGTGCTTAGGACGGTTTCACGTTCAGAGGCCGATTGGAGGAGGAGTCTGAAAGTACATGTACATCTAATTCCCACTGCGTGGCAAGACCATTTGCATGGTTCAGCACCTATGCACTACTTCAATTATATGCCGGTGTGAAGGTGAACGTTGTCCTGGTTAGTGGTAGCTAAATAATATATAGCCCTCAAGAGTATGAGGGCTATAGGTCGGCCCCAGTCACCTCCAGCGAGGGTTTTAGATAATTTTATTACGAATCGCCCACCTCTGAACCTGCCGTACATCTAATCTCTATCCCCTCCTGCGCACTATTTCAAAATCTTGCACACTATTGTGAAATAGTAACGAATATATCGCCGTCTGAATTTCCCAGACGACTTCCACTTTAAACGCGCCATGTTAACCGTATAGAGTGACGTCACCAACATGGCGCGCAGAGAGCTAGAAGTTTCCGACTGGAAAATTCGACGGCGATATATTCGTTACTATTTCACAATAGTGTGCAAGATTTTGAAATAGTGCGCAGGAGGGGATAGAGTTTAGATGTACGGCAGGTTCAGAGGTGGGTGATTCGTAATAAAATTATCTAAAACCCTCGCTGGAGGTGACTGGGGCCGACGTATAGCCCTCATACTCTTGAGGGCTATATTATTACCTGCGGCACGCAGGTCTACGGGAGGCTCGCGTTGTTGTTCTTGTTGTTGTTCTTGTTCTTGTGACTTTTTGAAATGCGCATGCGCTAAGAGAGTGTGATCTCTGCCACACTTTTCTTTTCAACCTCCGATCTCACATGACAACACTGTCTTCAAGCGCGTTTGAATTCATTTGCAACTATATTCGGTGGAATGAATTATTGCTTCGTTGATTTCCGTTCAGACTTCAATTCTCTTACGTCAGTCGCTTAAAAGCTGTCGGTCGTCACATCAGTCACTGTCTTCAGATATTACCATTTTCATTGAACAGTATGCACATGTATATACAATTTAAGATCCTTGGATTTCTTATATACCAAAGAAGATGAGCCGCAACCTTGTCGGTGGTTCAGCTAATTTGCATACAGTCACAGACGACTGTCTTAGAAAGTAGAAAAATAAGTTCACTACTTCTAGTAATCATTTTATCTACCCAATCTAGATAAAACACAAATTGGCGAAGAAGCATAACAAGTAACGCATTATCATTATGATTAACATTGAATAATACTTGGTATCAAATTATAGATCATGCATCATAAAAACAAACGCAACAATTACGTTTCAGAAGTAAGCGGAACAACTCAGCAACTTTCACCGAATAAAGATGTTTAACTTTACCCCCAAGCAATTCGCATATATGGAAATATGTTTTGAAAGGAAGAATATAACTTAACCCTCTGTGGAAATCGAAACAATGACCCTCCAATCCCTGGACTTGCACTTAATGTCTTAGCTATACCGACTCATTGATAATACTCAAAACTGACTTTATGCGCAAACGGTTTTATAATACATAAATGACTATGTAGTATTTAATGAGTCCGACAACCCTATGCGCGAACAGTACATCATAGTTGTGCAGTTATATTGTGTACTTTCGGTTACAAGCATGAAATTTGGCACATAGCTATTTCGAATGATCCTCTTTCGGAACACAGTCCCTCTATCCTCATTCTCGCAAGCCAGGGCCTTGCTTCGCTAGTATTGATGTTCTCGTCCTCTTCCGCACTCATAATCCCTTTAGAATTGCATTAATCACTTCCGTAAAATCAATACTTATGTGTATCAGCAGACAATGGGCAGAAACATGTTGCATTTGACATCATTCTCTCAAGTCAGAGCCCATTTCTGCTAGAACTTACTGGTTCTACACTTCACAATTTACGTTACTTTGTCAATCAGTTTTACGAATGAAATTACGTCATATATTAGCAGATACTGACAATAAAAGCGATCTATTTGACCTCGTTGTCAAAAGCTAGGACCTTGATTTCCTTGAGAGTTTTTTAAATTTATTTTAATACTTAGATACCTTTCATATTGACTTGGAAGTCATTTTCGCGAATGAAATAATTTGATGTACCAAAAGATAATAACGAGAATTCGACATGATTCTCTTATACACACAGACCTTGTTTAGTGAACTAACCCTGAAATTTCGCACTTAAATCACCTTCCGAATGACTTAATGACAAACATATTCGCGAATTGATTATAGGGAGATATCCATAGATACTGACAAGAAATGTTTCTTATTTGCAGAATTTGATTTAAAAAAAAAAATTAATAAAATTATCAACCTTCGAAAAGGCTTGACCAAACATGTCGGATGAGTTGATATCTCCTAAGGATGAAATAGGTAATCATTTGTATAGAAGGAGCAAACCATGTATTGATATTGGCTTGCTGCATGGAAAAGAGTGTCAAGGTACCGTATTTAGTTTGCAGATGATAACGCACATAAATGCAGAAACTTAATTTATTATTCTAATCGAATATCAAGACTGTCACAGGCCTCAATTTGAATCGTGAAAAATGTCATTATGCCTCTTGAACAGTTCGATAAAGCCTTCAACCCCATTCCATAGTTTCACAGATCAAAGTGATAGACCTGATAATAAATTCATTGAAAATTAACTTTGACGGAAATATAAATTTTCCATTTTGCTCGGCAAAGTAAGCGAGAAGGGAGACTGAAGAGCGTAGATGTTCGCGCTATGACTAAATCCTTGAAATTTGTTTGGATTTCCAAATATTTGAAAGCCTTTTTGATTTGTAAAAATCAACGGCTGAACGGAATGTTTTGAAACTTGGAATTCACGATACTTGTACCAAGACATTGCGAAAGCGATTATTGTGACTTCGTCTGTCAATTCAGTATAGACGGCACGGACCAGTCAACATCGTCGGATTTTGAACGAGGAAAGCGAATATATATATATTGTGTCAAATCTATTAGTCAATTCCTACAATTGTGGGTTAGAAGTTGAAAATTACTTCCCTTGGCATGAAAACACTTGCAGATGGCGCTTTTTTTCTACAATTCCCACTACCTCCGCTGATATGTCTTTCACTGTATTATTGCCACTGCCGCAGGTTTTGACTACAATGTAGTCATTTCTCACTTGTTTAGCTAGGTTAGTGGTTGTCCGTCGGACAGCCATGACTGGGACAGATTGTCCATGGACAACATATACTGTTGTGAGTTGTCAAGGTAGAGCTGATACTATTATAGGTTACCCATGCACTATATCCGGGGATACGTTGTTCGACGATAGAAGTGGTTGTCCAGGCTAGGTTTTATCGTGAATATAACTAAGTCGTATTAATGGTTGTACGTCACCTGGGAATAGTTGTCCAGTTTCATGCCTCAGCATGTAAAGCGGCCCAATAAGAAAATGATAGTATGCGTAGCCGATAAATGAATTGTTTTAACCCTATCAGGTCTGGGTGATTTGGAGAAATTTCGACGCCCCATCTGTTTTCGTTATATCTTGGTTAGAGAGCTGAATCTTTCCATACTATATATTTGAGTTAAACTCTATAACAGAATGCTAAACAATTCAAGATGGTCGCCATCGTGACGTCACAGTGACGTCATCTTTTAGAAGCCATTTTTCGCTTCTTGTTTTGGACTGATTTTCTAAATTTTTCGATATTGTATATCAAAAACTAATTCATATGATAGAGGATAATTAGTTTTGGCAAAATAAATTACCTTTATGGTCTTTTAGGCAAGAAAATACAAACAATGAACGGAAATGACCGAAAGCACAATTTTATGGGGATATTTCGTGGCCGTCATTTTCCCATGATCCTTTCCACATACCATCATGCAAATAGTCTCAAAATGACGGCAATAAGATTCTGGGAAAATTCAGAAAGTGGCAGCTCTCTTGTTCTCTTCGTACTCACCCGTATAAATAGTGTTAATACCTCTTAGGCTTAGGAGCTGAAAGCGCGCACAGTATATATAGGAAACATACATTTACGTCACAATGATGTAATGAAATTCACATTCAAATTCACAAATTCGCATCTTTTTTTAGGCCGAATTTTTCAATCAGATTTTCCCAATTTTGAGTTCGTGCAATTTTCCCGCAAAAATATTCGATCTCATGGGGGGGGTAGGGTCGGTTAAATTCAAAATGGCGGCAATGTGGGTATCAGAAAAGTGATGTTTTTGTTAGTTTTCTTCAAAACTTTTGCTTTTCTGCAAGGAAAAGTGGGCTAAAACGATTTGATTTACTAATTTATCATGCAGTGTTTGCGGCAGAAATGAAACACAAAAATGCCTTTGTTTAAATGACGTCACCGTGACGTCATCTTACAGGTTTCAGTCCCTAGCACAAGGGGTACGAAAATATTTATAATGAAAATTAGCTTAAATAGATTTCAACACACTTTCAGGAAAGATGACTTCACTGTGACTCCATTAGAGTGACCATTGTTAATTTTGTTACATTATCTTGTCAAACTTTCACCTCCTAACGAAAATGGTTAAACATATCGGTATTCAGGGTAATGGGGAGTGGCGGAGAGGGGAGGGAAAGGGGGGGGGGTCAGTATACTAAACAAGTCATCGTTAATGATTTGCTTCTTATATTAAAAGCTAAATATTTCTTGCAGAAATTGTCGTTTCGCACAGGCTATGAAGATAGGATATAAGAGGGGGAAAGCGGCGGGGGAAGGCGGCCTTTCTTGGCAGTGATTGACACCAAATCACCAAATGCTCAAGTGACTTGGTCATTAGGGTTAATCAACAGTTCAGATTTTTTAGTATGAAAAATTTATCTGGGAACACGTACATTCGGATTCAACACCCTCCGACATGTCGGATTGCGAAACAACCACCTTGCGATACAAAATGCCGCAATATCTATCCCTACTGTGTCTATTTCAAAATTAGAATTGTGTTAGTTTGCCTTCACCTTATTATGCAGGCCTACGTGGATTAATTTGAGAGCGAAATATGTTGTATTATATAAAAATGTACATCAGCTCAACAAAAACACTGTTGACTGTGATCGGAAGAAACTGACGATTAATACGCCAAATATATTTGCAAAATAGAACTAAGCGATAGGAACATTAAAATATATGTAACAAAAATATGGTATCAAAATATAATGTTCATCTGGCGTCATTGCTCACCAATGATCCGTAAAAAAGTTAGCATGGAAAATACGATAATGTACCGTAATAAATATAATGTGAGGCGGATGGAATTCGAACCCAGCTCATCCATATTACCGCGCCTCTTTCCCCTGCACCACTTGGGACAGCTGCCGAGCTACTGAAAATTTGTCACCTTTATACCGTGACCTGGATTGTCTGATAAAACGATGGACAGCACTAATGGGGGGACACTTAATGCTGCCACTGTTGTAATAAGACAGGTTGTTCCCCATGAATAGTTGTTCGGGCGCAAATACAATCTATAATGCATTACAACATGTACAAGAGTAATATGTATCGAATGGACAACTGGTACGGGGGACACCCAGTTTCAGTCAGGACAACCACTGCCAGGTACAGGTTGCCCTTCGGACAACCAATACTGCGGGACAACCATTATTGCTACACCGGTTCTGCATGTAAACCATTAGAAAAATGAAACCGTTTTCAATTGCTATTGTAGATTCAGCTCCACCCCCGCCGGCCCCGCCCCCGCTCTTGCCAATAAACTTTTCTCTAATGCTCGCAACTGTTGAGAGCTGGCAGTTTGTGTCTATATAGCAAATCTTATCAAGGTCATGTAATTCTCGGAGAGAGAGCATCATGGGTAAATTCAGAATGGAAGACACAGTGGTGTAGCTGATAAGTTGTATTTTATTTTACATCAGACGATTATTTACTAATTTACAGAGCAGTTTAAGCGAAGAAAATTGAACAAATGAAAAAATAAAAAAGTCGATGAGAAAAATCGGCAATAAAATGGCTTATTTTAAAATATGACACTGTGACATCATCATCGAGGCCATCTTCAATTTTGTTACATTTTATGGTAGCACTGGAACCGAAGATATATTGTGGCAAGTTTCCGTTTCATAGCCTCAAGGATAATGAAACTCATGAAGCTATTGGGAAGCTATTTTTTCAATGATGATATTTCCCCTTAGATGTTCTTTTGGGGGCCAGAGGGCGTCACACGGCCCAGAGCAACGGGCACCCCTTCTGATATTGTTTTGTATGCCTCAAGTGATGGATGTGCCAAGTTTGGTGCTTTGGACCCGCATGTCACGATCTTTTTGCTAAGCCACCTCACTAAAATTGGCGGTCTTGAGGGAGTCAAGAAATGTGCATGACCAAAGTCAGTCCATTGCCTCGATGCGAAAAACAGCCATAATCCTGAGACGTATATCCTGTGAATACATTCGTATACCAGTTATGTTAAAATATAAACCCTGGGATTCCGCAGCACGCGAATGGAATTCAAATGCAGCTGGTGTATTAATTTGATATCATGTGAAGATGTGATGAGCAAAATTATCTTAATGGCCTATAATTGTCTGGAGGGCCCCACCCATTCATGCTATGTCGATTGATAAACCAATCCATTTCTTATCTTATGCCCTTGGGAACCGGTACATATAAGTACATATGCACGGTTTTCAAACTGCCACTTTTCCTTCTACCGCCAGCCTTGCTCGGAATCACAACGTCAGCGAGACGGAAATAGACGAAGTCACACTCCCTCCAAACAAGCCCGAAAATGTTTGACGAGCAAGTAAAAGAAATCGAAAATGCTATCCAGGATGAAACACAGAAGCAAGAAGCACTTCGGAAGTTGGAGGTTTTCGTGCTCGACAACTCTCTCCGGGAGACCACCGTTGGACAGCTTAGAGGTCACACAATAGACGACAAGTGGAAGATGTACGAACAGGTGAGAGACACGCCAATCTTCTTTCTTTCTTTCTTTCTTTCCTTTTCTTTCTTTTCTTTTCTTCTTCTTCTTCTTCTTCTCACTACTTCTCTTGTCCGTCAGATAAATGTTGAATGCCTTCGTCAATCAACTTCAAATTGTGTTACACTTATTGCTCTAGTCTTGGGGAAGATAAATGTTGAATGCCTTCGTCAATCAACTTCAAATTTTGTTACACATATTGCTTCCGTCTTGGGGAAGTAACTTATTATTTTTTAAGTTCCGACCGACACAAAAATATTGTCTATCGTATAATTTCTGAATTTCAATCAACTTTAGATTTGTTGTGTTCCTGTCCAGGGGACGTAAGCTATTATTTTCAGTTCTGAACGAAACCCAGATTTATTTTCTACAATTTCATTATATGCAAATTTTGCTTTTGAAAATCATGTCCGTCGGATAACTTTTGAATGCATTTGTCAATCGACTTCAACTTTCTTGTGCATAATGCTGCTCTCATCTACTGATTTTCAGCTTTGACTGAAACCGGGAATTCGCTTTCGACCACAATTTCCCTTATATTCAAATCTCCCATTTTAACCTATGGTGAATTAGCTCTCACTATCCAGGGTTAAAAGATTCACCACGTTCAGAGTTATATACAGGTTGTATTGTTTGAAGCATTCACCGGTAAGTTGTTATTGCTGTAGCGCTTTCGCTTTTATCCTTTGACAAGTTTCAAGTTCATTGTAATGAAGAAGGCATATTGATCTGAAACTTTACACATATATTCATGCCATGACTTCGAACGTTGATATTTGAAGATATTAGTCAAGTCGTTTTACAATATCATGTATAGAACTAGTATATGGAAGCCAGATTTGTGGTTCAAAATGACACTATTTAGAATTGGCTTTTTACGAGGTGAAAGGTGCATGTTGAATTCTGAATTTAAGTGATAAAAGAAAGATAACGATTTTGATCAGCCAGCAAACCATCTGGTGTTGAATCTGAAAAGGTCACTTCCCAATTTGTGCCGTTCAGAATTTTTATGAACCGAAATGCCAAAATAACAAAACTTACATTAAGACAATGTATACCGGAACTCGAACAACAGGACAACTTGCTCTACTATATTAAATATGTTACGTTCATCATTGGTGTTTCCGTGACTGGCTGTATTAACATGAACAACGAAATTATTTACTAGTATTTTGTTGTATTTTATAGGTGAAGAAAGTGGGCTTCAAGCACATAGTTGTAGCATCATTCTCGCACATGACACGGGTGGGAGACACTTTCATCAAACAGCTGAAGGGAAAGGGCGAGGATACGAGTCTTCTGTACTCCGTTACAGAGTTAATAGGGAAAATTGACTCCGATAGAGTACCAGACACTGAGGTGATGCCCATTGGTTTGTTGAAGATGAAAGAGCTGGGAATAAAGAATGCAATCATCGAGATAGACTTGGTGTATAATGGGATAGACTACAAAACATTCACTGTCGAACAAATATGCTTTCTTTTATTGGAGAGGCTTCAGTGGATACGCGAGAATCTAGCCCCGGCTGCTCTTGTTTTTGTCAACTTCAGAGACTTCCCCGATTCAATGAAGCGGAAACCTCGGCGTGTTTTCACGGTAGTAAACTATCTGTCCTCATTACCCTCGGAGCAGCGCCCCTATGGCATCATCTTCGAAGAACCCTCCGGGAAATATTTCCCTGAAGAGCTGGGTATATGGACAGCTGCGGTCCGCAAAGAGATGGATAGGTGTGGTTTTCAGTCTGGCCATTTACTAGTGCATGTCCATGAACAGTGGGGAATGCAAGACACCACGCAGCTGAAATGTCTGGCTAATGGAGCAAACGGTATCTGGGCCTGTTTATGTGTTGAAGGAGCCTCTATGGGCCATGCTTGTTCGACTGTCACTCTCATGAACCTCGTCCGTTTGGGGAACGAGTACGTACTGAAGGCGTTCAACTGCTCTGAACTCAGAAACGCGGCTCGTACCATCACCCAGATCACCACTGGACGCGACCCAGCTCCAAAGCAACCTATCTACGGGGACCGCGCCTTAGACCAGGTATTCGGTATGAGTGGGATCGCACCGAAATCGAATGAATTCAGCATGTCGGCATTCTTCCACGAGGAGTCAATAATGCGGATGACACCCCTCGCTGCGCCAGAGATGATTGTTACCAAGCTGAACAAGTTGTTTGGTGAGGACCCACAGTTTACTGAAGATATAGCCAAGAGAATGTTAGAAGTCATGCTGGAAGATCTCAACAACAACCGCAAAGAGGAATACATGAGTTCCGTTGGACTCGCTATGCTTTTTGACCGCTCGGGTGGCAAACTTACTGTGCAAATGAGCGAAGCGATTGCCGCAATTGAGCCAGAGACGGTTCACATTCAACGCCTGATTGCTGATGTGCGCAACATGTGGGATGCGTGGGACCTAAGAGAAGAAGATCAGATGGACGAAGCTCTCGAATTTGACTCCTTCTACAACGGATTCATGGCGCCTTACTTTGGATGCTACAGGTGTGACGAAACGAAAAGGGCTTTACAAGCAATAGATATGGATAGCGATGGTAAAGTGGACTGGAACGAGTTTGCCATATACCTGAAGTGGGCCGGTCGTCAATATCCCCAAACTAAAGATGCTGAAGAGCTCTTATCCATTGCCTTCCGCAAAGGTCTTATTCCAGCCATGCAAGACGAGGTTGTTAAAGATGTAGATCAACTTCTGCCAACTGATGATGACGATGACGACATCAATTTTTGTGACTATTGTTAATTATGTGTCGAAGGAATACTTGTTTGGTTAAACAGTGTGCTTCAATACCCGTTGAGCATTACCCGTCCCCTTAACTTTACCTTCCCCCTACCCCAGTTACAGGGCACTATCTCAGTCATCCTCTACAGTGTACCCCCTCTCCAATTTTCGCCACTGGGTAGTGATATGCGTTAAACTACAATGATCATTCACACTGAATTTTTATATCGAAGTTTTATTAGGTAAACAAGGAAAAGGGAGGACACGTCTCTGACAAATTGTTCTTTGTGAATGTGTGATTCTGATTTAGAAATCCACACGACTTCACCTTGCAATTTTCAATGTTCTAGTTGCTAAATTGGCGCGTCTTATAATATGGCTTGTCGTATTGTGTTTCTCCTGTGTATGTTCACCATATGAACACTAACAATGACTATGAGGCTAATTCAACACCAAATTATGTTCTAAACCGATAATTGCGTGTTGAAAACGGCTCCAAACCATATTTTGACGTTAACTGATTCGAAATGTGTAACGAATCTGAACGAACGAGGGTGAGTCTAGGCGATCATATATATTTCAATGCTGATATGTAATTTTGAGATGTCAACTTGTACATGTAACTTGTAATGATTTTGTGTGCACGAGGGGACGTATGTGCAGATGGTATGTATTCCAATGCCGAGATGCTACTTTGAGACTCCAGCTGTTAATGTATATCGATTTTGTATGAAGGATGCAGATGATATGTGATTTATTGTTGAGATGCTACTTCGTCTACATCGTGTAAGGAATCGGAACAAGCGAGGGTAAGTCAAGGCGATCATATATATTTTAATACCGAGATACCACTTTGAGATGTCAGTTTATGATGTATGGACGAGGGTATCTGTGCAGAAAATATGTATTCCAACGCAACGAGATCTTGTAACATGTAACGAATCTGTGTGAACGAGGGGAAGTCGAAGTCTATCGTCTGTGCAGATTATACGAAATTTATTGTTGAGATGTTAGAACACTTTTACTGTAATGTGATATGCTACTAACGAGGACGTTCATTGAAATTTGTTGAAAGGCTATGCTCTTAATTTCTGTATTTAGTTTCTGTTCCAAAATCATACCCTATATCTTACTCCTAGCGTGTGAGGGCAGCGAAATGTTACCCAATTGTGCTAGCTGAAATGATGGTATTTCAGCTGGTGCTGTTAAACAAGATATAACAATTATTAAAAAAATAAATAAATAAAAGAGAATCATTTGTTCATATTTTGCGTAAGGGTGAACTGTTTCAGCTGTTCCGGATTAACTTCATTTTTTGACAGAGTTTTCTCCTCTTGTTGCTGGGCGGGTCTCTTCGCGGTCTCCAACATGAGAATGATTTCCTCTCATCCAAAGAATGAGAGAACGATTTTTTAAGTGCGAAACAAGGGTGATTTTTAATGTAACATTCAGAAAAAAATCATTTGACTATACCTGCCATTGCTTGATTTCTGTGAAAACGGTATTGCATGAAATCGCCCAATTAACCACAAAAAAATCAACGAAAACTGGCATTTCCTGTTAGACACATTTGGGAACTGTTTAGTGCCCACGCCCTGCGTGCATAAGTACGCCAACCTGCACCTTTACAAAATTGACTATGTGAACTGTACGCATATAAAAGTGAAATTCACCAGAATATCTGATTAAATAATGAATATTTCGGGGTTTCAGTTCTATGACTTTGCTAAGAAGCTATATCGTGGATAATTCCGTGGGAAACTACAGCTCACTGTTCAGTACGCTATGTGATTGAAGGCAGTGAACAGTTGATCGCTGTTAATCCCATCACCTCCGACTTCAAGACGTATGTTCAGTCCAACAGCCCCAGCTCCAAGTGACAAACTGTTTGGCTGGTTGGGATGGCAATGAGGCAGACAAAGGAATTTAGTTACGGCAGCCCATGTGCCTCTATTTCAAGGAGCCATGTAGTGATGGACCTAATTCTAAAGATTATTGGCCAACTATTAAGACTTTCTTTTGAAAACTGAATGAGGACCAGATAGCATTATGTTACTTTTAGAAGATAATGAGGTCATTACTGATCAGCTACATGCATGCGAAATATTTAACGAATACTACGTCAATATTGCTAAAACACGTGATGTGGCTAAGGATATACCGTAGAGTGCTGATGATCACTCTATACAGTCTATTGCTGAAAATGCCCCTTCTGATGGGTACGCCCAGTTTAATTTGAAGATGGTAAGCCCAATCCAGGTCAAGAATATTATTGTCAATGTGAAGTTCAGAAAAGCTACTGGTGTCAACTCGATCACAAACAAACTCATTTAATATGGATCCACGGCTTTACGGTTTTCCCTATGTGACTTTTTCAACAGATGCATTCATGATAGTTGCCTCCCGATCGGAATTAAGGAGGCACAGGTCATTCCTATTTTTAAGAAATCATGTAACATGGATAAAACAAATTTTACACCTGTACGTGTTCTTCCATCTTCATCCAAGATGATTGAAAAACTTCGCTCGATACAAATTAGCTCTCATTTCAAACTATTTTTCATGACTTTTTATCGGCTTTTAGGGATGGTTATGGAAGTTAGTCCACTCTTTCTTAACTCTGTCTGGCCTGGGCCCCTCTAATTATTTTTCTTACCCCTTGAGCTAGGAGGCTGAAACTTACCACACTATACCCTTAGATCAAGTTCTACCAGAAAATGAAAAAAAAAATCCAAGATGGCCGCTTTGATGACGTCACAGTGACATCATTTTAAAAAACGGCATTTTTTGGTCGATTTTTCGGTCAGATTTCCGAATTTTTTAACGACACGATGAATTAGTAAATATTAATGCGATGTGAAATAAAATAACTTTTCCCACTTTCTATCGCGGAAAAGCAGAAATCTTGAAGAAATATGACAAAAATATAACTTTTTTGGTATCCCACGTGGCCGCCATCTTGAATTTGCTCTTGATTCTCTGCTCGGTGGGTTATGCAAATAGGCTCAAAATGATCCCAATATGATAACCTATAAAGTCACGAAGTTTCAGCTCCCCATTACTTGTCGTTCCGGAGATAGCGCAGAAAGTTTGGTAGGGGGTCATTTTGCCCTCCCCCGGCCAGGCCAGGCAGGGTTAAGCTAGTCGAAAACTGGCGAATACTGAGGTTTTGATTGATTGGTTTCATGTAAATTACTTGCAGGCTCATCCTGATAGATTTCAAATAATGACTGTTGGATAAGAAAAATACGATGTGTGTGATTCACTGAATAGTGAGTGAATAGGGTTTATCGTCGCGTTCAACATTTTTTCAGCTGTATCACAACGGATAAGGGAGGGGAGGGGCGGGGCGGAGGTACGTACCTACTTATAACAGAGCAGATCTAATGCTGCCATTTTATCGTTCTGTACCACTGAAATATCATGCCGTGATTCACTGAATATTGAAGTAGATATAATTAGGTGCAAATAAAGTGCAAATTTGTTGGACGTAGATTTATCTCCTTAAGTTCGACTGCCACATATCTAACCTGTGGTGGGGCCGGTCGGTCTGCAACAAAATGTCCTCGCCAAGCTAAGTTACATGTTATCTGTTAATACTAAGCTTTCCATTTACCCATCATTTATTCGTTCGAATTTTAATTATTGTACTTTGGGCTGACACATCTGCAGTAAACAGTGCAATGTGAAAGTGTCAACACTTCAGTATAGGGCACTACGTGTTTTATGGTAATTGGAGAAGCAGCTACGATGACTAACTGCACAAGTCTAAGTTTCATTGAAACTTGTTTGAAGAAGAGACCAGACCTGGTTGTACGGCGAGGAGATGCAAAAACGTGTTTAGATGTGTTCGAAATGGTTTGATTTATCGAACTTTTCTGAAGAAATAGCTCATAATGGCATCCGTGCGATTTGGGTGAAAAGAAGAGACCATATCAGGTGCTATGGGATGAAAACGGTCTGGTTTTCGTTGATACTTATTCGAGGAAGAGACCAGATCTGGTTCTATGGCGTACATATTTTTGTGAGGTGGAAATGGCAAATAAGTGCATCTGTGCGGGTTGTGTGTATAGAAGAGACCATATTCATTGATATTTCTTCGGGGAAGAGACCAGACCTGGTTCTACGGCTTGAAGATGCAAAAGCGTGTCCAGGCCATATTTTTGTGGGTCGAAATGATTTGGTATATCGAGGATTTTTTCCGGCGTTAAGTCGGGTGGTCATGCACTTATATCATCGTGTTACAACTGCGAAGGTTGGAGTCACAAGCTTACAGTGCGAAAACAATGTTTGAAATATTCAATACTTGATAATGTTACTATTTTAATATCCATCTATGTGTGGCTCACAGTCTTTCTCTACGCCCCACCATTTTTCCAGAGAATCATAGACCTTGTACTTGCCATTGTCTCTGTTGATAGCCTGACACAGTGGCGTCCATATTTTGTTATCCCAGTATTGCATACGATAATCTACTATATAATTTTTTCGCCATTGATGATATTCCATGTACTTAGTCCGGTTTTTGCTAAGATTTTTCAAGAAGTTACCTAGCTCAGTCGGTCCACTAAAGTCGGAAACATGAATGAACGATTTAGGTGGGGCAACTCGCTGATAATGAGTTTTGGGAGGGCCCATCACAACGGGAACAGCACCGGAGAGCAAGCCGTTTTGAAAAAACTTTTCTGTTATATAATCTCTACAGTTACTATTTTCGAAGGCGAGATAGAACAAATACTTCTTGATAGAGTCACATGAAGCATGTGCCATCATGTCATAATATCCAGGGCATGATAGGGTCCCACAATGTCCGTAGACGTCCACTGAAACAGTTTTGTTCAAATTCTTCACGTATGGAAGACGAGCGTTATGAACGGTACTGGGATGACAGTTGGAAATCATGGCTGCCACTAAATGTTTTTGGTTACCGATATAAGATGGAATCTGGGTCGTTTTCTTGCGTTTTCTCGTAGCTCCGTAAGGAATGGGAACGTCTGAGTCATGGCGATGAGTCATTGTCCAGTTGAAGAGGCGATCAAGGTCTTTCATGGTGAAATCGTGGCCGTCTGGCCTCAGGGTGTGGAATGGTCGCTCGTCATTTAACCAGACAATTCTCTGCCCGGCGAAATAAGGCTTCGGAATATCCGACAAGGCTGTTTGATGCCGAATAGTGACTACAATCGCGTTACTGATGTTCGCCAAATTCCTATTTCTGGTGATAAGACAATTTCCAGTGAAATTATCGTTTTTCGCATAAGCCTGGCGATTATTATGAGTCCAGTCTAATATTATAAATCGGATATTCATTTTTTTCTGTCCAGTTTCCATCGCTTGGTCGCGCTGGCGGGTCAACGCTTGAGAACAGCGTGTAGTTATTTTCTGAACAGCTTTCGATGCCCAGACGCACGATTGGTCGATCGCTTTAGAAAGATTTACCCGTTCACTTTCAAAATTATATTCCCGTAAAACCAGGTAAACACATATCGGAACGGCTACGCCTATGATGATTACCCCACAAAACCAGCGAATAGTGGTAAACCTGCAATAAATAAAAAGAATCATCACAATAATAAGATCTGTGTTTTGTGCAAATATTGGATTTAGAATTAAAATTAAATATCTATTACATTACGATGGTTTATTGGTGCCATATTATAAAACGTCTAATTTTCTATATGAAACGTCGTATTGTCTGTATGTTTTCGATTTTCTCATCAATTGATCTTCACATTACTTGGATGTTAACGGCAAATCGACGAGAACCGACCTGCTGTAACGATACCGTTTTCAGTTTGGAAAGGGTAATCACACAGAAAATGCAGAACGAATCACAATGAAAATCACACGAAAAATCATTTTCTCCGCGGTGGAATTATTTTCTCCGCGGCAGAAATATTTTCTCCGCGGTGGAAACATTTTCTCCGCGGTGGAAACATTTTCTCCGCACTGGAAACATTTTCTCCGCACTGGAAACATTTTCTCCGCGGTAGAAACATTTTCTCCGCGGTGGAAATATTTTCTTCGCGCCGCAAATATTTTCTCCGCGGTGGAAATTCCCCTCCCGGTTGAAATATTTTCTCTGCAGTGGAAATAATTTTTTCAGCGGTGGAAAGACACGAGACTTTCCTAAGCCTCGCTTTCAAATATCCACCATTTTGTTTAGCGGTCAGAAAAGTGCTACGCTTAGGAAAGTCACATGTATTTCCACTGCGGAGAAAATTATTTCCACCGCAGAGAAAATATTTCCACCGCGGAGAAAATATTTCCACCGCGGAGTAAATATTTCAACCGCGGAGAAAATATTTTCACCGCGGAGAAAATGTTTCAACCGCGGAGAAAATATTTCAACCGCGGAGAAAATATTTCGACCGCGGAGAAAATATTTCAACCGCGGAGAAAATTATTTCCAACGCGGAGAAAATATTTCCACCTCGGAGAAAATATTTCCACTGCGGAGAAAATATTTCAACCGCGGAAAAAATATTTCCACCGCGGAGAAAATATTCCCAGCGCGAAGAAAATTATTTCCACCGCGGAGAAAATATTTCCATAGCGGAAAAAATATTTCAACCGCGGAGAAAATATTTCAACGGCGGAGAAAATATTTTCACCGCGGAGAAAATTATTTCCACCGCGAAGACAATGATTTTCATTGTGATTCCGCATTTTCGCGTGATTTTCTAATTTTCATTGTGATTCATTCTGCATTTTCTGTGTGATTACCCTTCCCAAACTGAAAACGGTACAGATAATACGTTTCATATATAGAAACTTAGACGTTTTACAATATGGCACCAATACACCACAGTACTACATTTCTGTTTGTTGTTGAATAGTCGATACGCCACCGAACGGGCAGAATTTCCCTTCTGGAATGATGACTAGTATACACATTTTAACCCTGTCTGTCTTGGGATTTTTGGGACCTGTCCAGGCCTGGGAAAGGGCTATTTCGCCCCCGCCCCTAATTATTTTTCTTGTCCCTTGATCTAGGGGGCTGAAACTTACCACACTATACTCTTGGGTCAAGCTCTCCCCGAAAATGTAAAAAATCCAAGATGGTTGTCTAGCTGACGTCACAGTGACGTCGATGACATCACAGTAATGTCATTTTAAAAAACGGCTTCTTTTGGTCGATTTATCGGTCAGATTTTGCTAACTTTTTCATTTATGCAATTTCTCTGCAAAAACTGCGAGATAAATTGATAAATATTAATCTAATGTGAAATAAAATAAATTGTGTCCATTTTGCATCCCAGAAAAGCAGAAATTTTGAAGAAAAGTCCTAGACTCAGGAAAGTCACATGTATTTCCACTGCGAAGAAAATTATTTCCACCGCGGGGAATATATTTCCACCGCGTAAAAAAATATTTCCACCGCAGGGAAAATATTTCCACCTCGGAGAAAATATTTCCACCACGGAGAAAATATTTCCGCCGCGGAGAAATATTTCCACCGCGAAGAAAATATTTAAACAGCGGAGAAAATATTTCCACGGCAGAGAAAATGTTTCCACCGCGGTGTAAATGTTTCCACCGCGGAGAAAATATTTCCACCGCGGAGAAAATATTTTCACCGCGGAGAAAATATTTCCACCGCGAAAAAAATTATTTCCACAGCGGAGAAAATATTTCAACCGCGGAAAAAATATTTTCACCGCGAAAAAATTTATTTCCACCGCGGAGAAAATATTTCCATCGCGGAGAAAATATTTCAACCGCGGAGAAAAAATTTCAACCGCAGAGAAAATTATTTCCACCGCTGAGAAAATATTTCAACCGCGGAGAAAATATTTCTACCGCGCAGAAAATATTTCCACCGCGGAGAAAATTATTTCCACCGCAGAGAAAATTATTTCCACCGCGGAGAAAATATTTCAACCGCGAAGAAAATGTTTCCACCTTGGAGAAAATGTTTCCACCGCGGATAAAATATTTCCACCATGGAGAGAATGATTTTCATTGTGATTCCGCATTTTTCGTGTGATTTTCTAATTTTGATTGTGATTCTTTCTGCATTTTCTGTGTGATTACCTTTTCCAAACTGAAGACGGTACAGATAATACGACGTTTCGTATAGAAATTAGACGTTTTATACTATGGCACCAATAAGCCACCGTACTACATTTCTGTTTGTTGTTTAATAGTCATAGTCGATACGCCACCGAACGGGCAGAATTTCCCTTCTAGAATGTTGACTAATATACACATTTTAACCCTGTCTGTCTTGGGCTTTTTGTGACCTGTCCAGGCCTGGGAAAGGGCTATTTCGCCCCCGCCCCTAATTATTTTTCTTGTCCCTTGAGCTAGGGGGCTGAAACTTACCACACTGTACTCTTGGGTCAAGCTCTCCCTGAACATGTAAAAAATCCAAGATGGTTGCCTCGTTAACGTCACAGTGACGTCGATGTCACAATGACGTCATTTCAAAAAACGACATCTTTTGGTGGATTTATCGGTCAGATTTTTCTAACTTTTTCATTTATGCCATTTCTCTGCAAAAACTGCGCGATAAATTAGTAAATATTAATGTAATGCGAAATAAAATAGATTTTGTCCATTTTTCATCCCAGAAAAGCAGAAATGTTGAAGAAAAAGGACAAAAACATCATTTTTCTGGTACCCCAGATGGCCGCCATCTTGAATTAATCCATGATCCTCTACTCGGGAGGTTATGGAAATAGGTTCAAAAGGACTCCAATACGTTAAACTATAAAGTCAGGGAGTGTCAGCTCTCAATTTTTGGTTGTTCCGGAGATAACACAGAAAGTTTGGTAGGGGGGCATTTTGCCCCCTCCATGCCTGGTGGGTAAATATTTCACATTTCAAAATATAATCACAATTAACCAATATTCGTTTTACTTATTGGATAGTCGAGATTCGAATTCAAATGGACAGATGTTGGCCGGTGTAGAGGCTAAGAATGTCCGGTGGCTGAGAGCTCCATGCCAGGCCCCTATCTTCTAATCCAGCCAGAACACTATTCTCCACATTGGGGACAAGTGTCCGTCCTTGTTTGCAAATGAAAATGATATGAAAAGGGACACTAATCACCAGAACATTCGTATCCATCACACCGAAACTAAGATTTATTTACAAATGACCGGTGTTGCAGATTTTTTCCACATTTCATCATTTATTCCTCACTTCGATTTCAGTGTGTGTAACAAGTAAGTTATTTACATGAATGATCAGGGTTTTCTTTCATATCAACTCTATGACACGAGATGATTATAATTTGGACATAGTTAATTAACAACCCATTTTTATAGCTATATTCCAGAAGGGCCTGCATACGGCGTACATATCTCGACTGGTGGCATTTGCTAGATCATATGCAGACTGGGACGGTTCGAATCAACGCCTTTGAGTATTGTTGTGGAATGTACAATGATGGCAAAGTCCGATCGTGGTGTGCGATTTTTCTTTCAGTCCCCATATCAAATTCCATTTCTCTACAGGTAACATCTGGTTATTTCAACAAAATACAAATACAGAGTGGTGTAGCAGAGCAGGTAGAGGGAACAGATCCTCACCAGAATGCTAGAGTGCGAGGTGACTCATCAGTCTCGGGTTGCACAGCCTGACAGAGTTTAGGTTACCAGAATATCTCCTGATGATTTGCCAAGCAATGGCAACAGACATGTCCGAGCTAGCATTTCTCACACTAGACCTTCAGACAGGGTCTACAGAAATTCCCACTGTTAATCTTCTGGGGATGAAGCGCTATCTAGTGCTAGTATTTTCGTCTCAATATCGAAAAAAACAGAACGCGAAGTTGCCGCCATTCACTGAGTGTAAACTTTGGGAGGTTTGGTTTAATAAAGTTGAGGACATGGCTATGCTAAACGGGTGGACGATTGCAGATAAACTCGGTGAGCTGTTACTTTGGATACAGGGAAAATCTGGGCAATTGGTCAGTGTACAACTGCCTAAGGAAGTAAGAAGTAATTTTACTCTACTGGTTGATGTGCTTGACCATCGTTTCAAGAAAGTAGAAATAGCGAAACGTTTTGGAGCACAGTTCAGCAAGCGGAACCAGAAGGCCGGAGAAACTTCAGAGATCTATGCAACAGATTTGAAACGGATTTTTGACAAAGCTCATGCGAACCGAGACAGCGCGACCAGAAGAGAAGATCTATTGAGGAGGTTTTAGATGGTGTAATTTATGAAAAGACACGATTTCATGTGGAATATGTCAAGGAACCAGAGAATATTGATGAAGCAGTGTTCGAGGTTGTTAGCTTTCTGGAGACACGGCGTCGAACTAGCTCCAATGAAGACAGACGAACTAACATGTATTGTGAAAAATACCAGTGATGACGAAGAGTGCCCACCCGAGCCAAAAGATGGGGTGGCACAACAGACTCGTGATAAGAAGAAATGGAGTCAGGACAAGCCAGACGCAGTTGGAAATACTAGCGACCAGAGAACATGTACAGAGAAACCCGATGATTGTGTATCAGAAGTACAGATTTTGAGAGCAGATTTCATCAAAATGTTTGACGCTCTGAAAGAAAAGATACAGTTCATCATCAGCCGCTGTCTCAAGCCCATGGCACCGCAGCAGCCAAGCAATCATGAGGGAGGAATCAGTTCACTGGATGTTTCGCTGTGGAGGAGGAAATCACTTCATCCGAGATTGCACATATTCGGTCACCGGGAAGTTAAATGTTTCGGCCAAACCGTTTGTACCGGGTAGGGGTAAAACTCAACATAATGGAAACAATTATTTTCAGAATTCAGCTAATGGTCATCACAATAATCAAGAGTCAACAAACTTGCAGGGATCGGCTAAATTGGCCGGTCCCAAGTTATACAGGCCTGTCTACCAACCAACTTGAACCAATCCAGTGAGCAGTAATAATTCTGCTCTAAACACGGAAACTATACGGGGGGGAAAAATCTAGGTACGACAGTGTTTATATCAGTGAACCTTGCAGGGGACGGAGGTCACATATACTGTGGTTACTGGAGCAATGCTACCTTAGTATCCGACACTGTCTACTCCAAGATACCACAGAACCAGAGACGAGAGGTTGAAGATGACTGAAAAAAAAAGAACTTGCCTGTGCTGACGGAAGAAAGCTGGATTACAAGTTAAAACACACTTGTGACCTCACTCTATTGTCCCAATGCTCCATTTTAAGAAGTGTTTTTTTCAAGGAATGGAGAGTTACTTTAACTTTAGGCCAAACTTTAATTTGGTGGTTCGGGTTACATATAGAACTTCTGTCGGCACGATAGTAAAGTCATTTAGCTACACGAGAGAATGAGAGCAAAGTAGATTTGTTCATTCTTTCAACATTTAATAGTCAACTTTACCGAGAGAAAAATGCATTGTACTCGCACATATTTATGAAAATAATAAATAATATGGTACCAGATAAACAGCATTGTCCGTGCTATCACTGATATCAGAAAGAAATAAACTCGAAATAGCTTTTTCGAGGTAGATAATTCACAATCACACTGAGATAAAATAGTTCCACAGTTGCTCCATGTGATTTAAAATCAACCTAAATTAGTCAGTAATTAGTAATCAGTAATCCAATCTGCGACATGTGGACCGTAAGCATTTGGCGACACAGTAATCAATTCGTGACACAG
The DNA here is from genome assembly GCA_036873755.1 of Hanleya hanleyi. NCBI lineage: Eukaryota > Metazoa > Mollusca > Polyplacophora > Lepidopleurida > Hanleyidae > Hanleya > Hanleya hanleyi. Next base: position 41,906 of record JAVTVY010038655.1, read on the forward strand.
TTAATTGTAATCCAATGTGCGACACAATTTTCGATTCGCGACACAGTGAATAGTAATCCAATATGAGAGTAATCAGTTCGCAACACAGTGAATAGTAATCCAATATGCGACACATTATTGAATTCGCGACACAGCGAATAGTAATCCAATATGATAATATTCAGTTCGCAACCCAATGAATAGCAATTCAGTATGCGATCAGGCAATCGGTTCGCGACACAGAAAACAAGTATCCAATATGCGACACACAGTTCTAGACACCGGGATTAGTAATGCAATATGTGACACACAGCAATCGGTACGCGACACAGGACATGCAGGAAACAGTTATTCAATATTCGACACAATCAGTTCACAAAATTGATCAGTTTTCGACAGACTAATCAGTTTGCGACACATGGGAATCAGTACTTCAATTCGCGACAGTGTGTATCCAGTCTGCGACACACAGTAATCAGTTTGCGACACACGGCAATCAGTAATTTCAATCTGCGACAGTATGTTTCCAATCTGCAACACACAGTACTGATCAGTTTGCCATAATAATTAGATAACCAAACTGCGACAGTCACAATTCAGTAATGGTATGCGCGTGGAAAATCATTTACCTAGAGTCCGGTGATAAACTTGTACAACCACGTGTCTTCGTTCTGGCAGAGTGAATCCAATGTCATGAATAGTCACATTCAGAGATCATAAATAGACCATAAATAAAGTAACACAGTGTACATAGTTCATCTGTATACCAAAAATATATAAATAAAATCCACACACGGTGTCAAAATTCTCTTCGGTCTCTCTTGTTCTCTGGACACAAACACAACACATCCGTTCAGCACTGATAATTTACCAAAAACTGTCCGATCAACGCTGTGTAGAGCGGCATGACTAATCGCGGTCGAATCACACCAGATCTGAAACAGCTAATCTGTCGAGTACGAGTTACTGTCATATATACAATGGCCTGTATGTAAGACCAAGCGCACCAGGCAGAATCAGCGAGCGTTTCAGAGTTCAGAGTTCATCATTTACAATGGTAACTTTACGTCGTCGTAAATGACACACTATCGTCACATCATCGTTACGACAATTTCACGCCTTGCAGCACATGTACTGTGTTGACAGTTAAACTAGTGTTGACGTTAAAACCATGGTCTTCGTGAGTGGGTGTGTTTTAAGTAGCGGAGTGTCCTCGTAACTCTCCATTCATCGAAAGCAATGGGCCTCGATACCGAACGGCTCCATTATTTTCAAAGAATGGAGAGCGGACAGGCCACATTTCAGGTCTTTCTAGGGCCATTCATCTTGAATGTGAGTTATGTTACCAACATTGGGGATGATGTATTGACTGGCACAGATATTTTGCAAAAGGGACCATGTGGGCCAGCAGACATTCGCTGAGTGAGGACTAAATGTTGTTGGAGAACGTAATTATTATTCTATTGGAGCAGGTGTGCTCCTCACCTCTCAGGAAAATGAAAGCAGCAGACCATTTCATCGTTCCTGGCACGAGTGAAATGGTACTTGATGTGTTCATCGACAGAGCCATTAACGAGGCTGACAAAAGCGCGCATTATAAACGTCACAAAACATTGTTGCAGAAACTTATAAAAACAGGGCTATACCACCAAGCGCCTCCACTCAAAGTTTCTCAAATTTGGCGATATATATAGCATGCTGATAGCAAAATACGAGGGTAGAGTGTAAGATCTATGGCGTTACGTTTCATAACTTAACCTGGCACTAGGGGCCGTATGTACTTCAACATCCCCTTGGTGCTCATAAGAACGCGAGTGAGTGAATATGATTTCAACACTATTTCAGTCATAGCACGACGTTTCTGGTTGCTGTTCCATTTCACACCCCGAAACCACACGGGTAGGGTGCTATTGCTTTTAACACCATGGATCCCACGGGTGGGGTCCTATTCCCCCACGGGTGCCCCAGTTAGTCGCCTCTTACGACAAGTTCTCTGAGGAGCTGAGAACTATTCTTACCCTGACCTGGAGTGTGCACAACGACACCCCAGATCAATCCCCCGGAGCCTCACGGGGCTCATATGAACAGTCACAATCAAAGCGTGACTGAGATACACCATTTTCTAGATGACGACTTCACTACAAATATTATGGATTAAGAATACTGATCAGCGATAAGGATTTGATATTTTTGGAACATCATGCTGTTTTGCCAGCATCATTGAAAACTGTTACAACGCATATAAGGGAAGTGGGAAGAGGTGCCGCCATACTGACAGAGCCACATGACTTCACAGTATAGTCTTCTGGTTAACCTATTCTAAAGCACATACCAAGAATCTAACGATTCCTGATATGTGTTGTATCTCAGGTACGCTTTTATTGTACCTGTTTATGTGACAACTTTGATGGCATGACCACACGGCCCCTAGCATCGGCATAAGCGGTATTAGATACAAATCTAGAGAGTTATGATGGAAATGCTCTGACAACTCGTATATTGGTAATTGGTGAGCTGTTTCGCTGTGACAACTCGTATAGACAGGTCCCAGCCAAGAAAAAACTAACATTTTTGGGGGTCAAAGTTTTCTCAGTGGTTCCGTCATCCTTAACTTATGCCCTTTCAATTTCGCTGAGGGGCCACCCTGGATTTGGCTTCAAATCCAATATGGCGGCCAAAATCCAAAATGGCCGCCAATACCCATAGAAGCTCACAATTTCCTGCTCGAAAATCAATTTTCTAACCACAAACTAGGTTTTTTTTCTAGTCCTACGTAGGGTATGAATAATTAGTTAATTTTGGAATGATTTGTAATTGGTCTGAAAATTCAATATGGCCGCCAAAATCCAAAATGGCGGCCAATGTCCATTGAATCACACATTATCCTGCCCCAATATGTAGAGATAGACCATCCTTGGTCCGAATGCGTCCTGTGGGGGTATCATCTTGTAGCTCTCGGGGTGTAGACCCCGATTTGAGGGATATCCATGTCATCTGTGACGTCATCGGTGACGTCGTCAGTACGAGTAGTAGCGAAAGCGGGCATTTCGGAGGTGCAATGGATTGCGTTTGGAGTAGATGACGGCCTTTTTTCCCCATCTTGTTACCTGTGAGTGGGAGTGTATGCGCGCGTGTGAGTGAGTGAGTGAGTGATTGAGTGGGATCCGACTTTACTAATGTATCGTCCGTTTTCATCATTTTGCGCATGCGCAGTCTGGCTGTAGTATAGAAAGCAGGCATTTTGGGTATTCGTGGAGGTTTGTTGAGAGATTGAGGGACCATTCCTGGTCAAATGGACCGTGTGGGGTATCCGCATGAAGCTCTCGTGGGTAAGACTGGTTTGTTTTCATTGAAAGTCGCGCCAATCTGCGCATGCGCAGTTGGGGTGTAGTAAGTAAAGTTATCATTTTGGGAGGTGCGTGGGAACCTGTTGAGTGATGAGGGACCATTCTTGGTCCGAATGTCTCGTGTGAGGTGTCAAAGTGAAGCTTTCCTGGTGTAGACCATGACTTGAGGGGTGTCCCTGTAATCTGTGACGTCATTCTTGACGTCATCAGTAGGAGTAGTAGCCAAAGTGGGAATTTTGGGGGTGTGAAGTAAGGTGTTTGGGGTAGAGATGGATCATGTTTGGTCCGAATGGCCCGATTGAGGTGTCCTAGTGAAGCTTTCGTGGGGTAGAATCAGACTGGCATGTTTTTTTATTTAAAGTCCCGCCAATCTGAACATGCGCAGTTGTGGGGTAGTAAGTAAAGTGGTCATTCTGAAGGTGCGTGGGGATGTGTTTGAGCGATTGAGGGGCCATTCTTGGTCCGAATGCGTCGTGTGGTGTGTCGAAGCAAAGCTTTCATGGTGTGGAACACGACTTGAGGGATATGCGGGTCATCTGTGACGTCATTGCTGACGTCCTCAGTAGGAGTTGTAGCCAAATTGGATATTTTGGCGGTGTGAGGGAAGGTGTTCGGGGTAGAAATGGACCATCCGTGGTCCGAATGCGTCGTGTGAGGTGTCATCTTGTAGCAGCACCCACCAACGACAAGCTCAATGCTTCAACGCCCTGATGAATTAGCCCTGAAGCCCTGCGCGCCTATACGTAGCTCTACGGTTGTAGTCCGTGATAAGTGCTATTCTGATTCATGGTTAGTCTAAAAGTAGAGCAACAACAACAACATCATCAAATATTACAGGTCAATCCTTTTATTATCCCCTCCATCACAGCACATCCACGCTAAGGGAACCACTATGGGTGTGTTTACAATTCACTTATGCTATTTCCGGTGTATTCAGAAGTTCATTGTTTTGATCTCAGAATGATGAGGGACACGAGTTAATCCTAATATGTACAGACACCACCACACACCGCACCACACCCGCATCCTGGTGTACCCTATTCTCTAATGGCTATAGTGTACAGGGTGCGCCACAGGTACGTGCACATGCGTGCGATGACATCACTTCCGAGCTCTGAGCTCCACAAACTTTGAGCTCCAAGAGCTCCGATCCAAGAACTCTGCCACATGGGAGCTACCACCACCACCGGGCGTTGACGCCTGACGCCTGTGGTTTGTGGTAGTGTGTGGTGGTGGTAGAACTGGTGTGTGGTGGTGGTAATAGTGATGTGTGGTGGTGTCTGTACATATAGGGATTAACTCGTGTCCCTCATCATTCTGAGATCAGAACAATGAACTTCTGAATACACAGACAATAGCATAAGTTAATTGTAAACACACCCATAGTGGTTCCCTTAGCGTGGATGTGCTGTGATGGAGGGGATAATGAAAGGATTGACCTGTAATCTTTGATGCTGTTGTTGTTCTACTTTTGAACTAACTAATCAGAATAGTACTTATTACGGACTACACCCGTACGTATAAGCGCGCAGGACTTCAGGGCTAATTCACCAGGGTGTGGAAGCATTGAGCTTGTCGTTGGTGGGTGTTGCTACAAGATGGCACCTCACACGACGCATTCGGACCACGGATGGTCCATTTCTACCCAAACACCATCCTTCACACCCCAAAAATATCCACTTTGGCTACAAGTAAGTCAATAATGACGTCACAGATGACCCGGATATCCTTCAAATCGTGGTCCACACCATGAAAGCTTTGCTTTGACACCTCACACGACGCATTCGTACCAAGAATGTTCCTTCAATCGCTCAAACAGATCCCCACGCACCTCCGGAATGACCACTTTACTTACTACACCACAACTGCGCATGTTCAGATTGGCACATCTTCTTTCAATAAAAAACTTGCCAGTCTGACTCTATCCCACGAAATCTTCACTAGGACATCCCAACCAAGCCATTTGGACCAAACCTGGTCTCTCTCTACCCCAAACACCTTACTTCACACCCCCAAAATTCCCACTTTGGCTACTACTCCTACTGATGACGTCAAGAATGACGACACAGATGACAGGGACACCCCTTCAATCTGGGACAGTATGTTTCCAATCTGCAACACACAGTACTGATCAGTTTGCCATAATAATTAGATAACCAAACTGCGACAGTCACAATTCAGTAATGGTATGCGCGTGGAAAATCATTTACCTGGAGTCCGGTGATAAACTTGTACAACCACGTGTCTTCGTTCTGGCAGAGTGAATCCAATGTCATGAATAGTCACATTCAGAGATCATAAATAGACCATAAATAAAGTAACACAGTGTACATAGTTCATCTGTATACCACAAATATATAAATAAAAACCACACACGGTGTCAAAATTCTCTTCGGTCTCTCTTGTTCTCTGGACACAAACACAACACATCCGTTCAGCACTGATAATTTACCAAAAACTGTCCGATCAACGCTGTGTAGAGCGGCATGACTAATCGCGGTCGAATCACACCAGATCTGAAACAGCTAATCTGTCGAGTACGAGTTACTGTCATATATACAATGTCCTGTATGTAAGACCAAGCGCACCAGGCAGAATCAGCGAGCGTTTCAGAGTTCAGAGTTCATCATTTACAATGGTAACTTTACGTCGTCGTAAATGACACACTATCGTCACATAATCGTTACGACAATTTCACGCCTTGCAGCACATGTACTGTGTTGACAGTTAAACTAGTGTTGACGTTAAAACCATGGTCTTCGTGAGTGGGTGTGTTTTAAGTAGCGGAGTGTCCTCGTAACTCTCCATTCATCGAAAGCAATGGGCCTCGGTACCGAACGGCTCCATTATTTTCAAAGAATGGAGAGTTACTCAGACATTCTCTTCTGCGGACAGGCCACATTTCAGGTCTTTCTAGGGACATTCATCTTGAATGTGAGTTATGTTACCAACACTGGGGATGATGTATTGACTGGCACAGATATTTTGCAAAAGGGACCATGTGGGCCAGCAGACATTTCGCTGAGTGAGGACTAAATGTTGTTGGAGAACGTAATTATTATTCTATTGGAGCAGGTGTGCTCCTCACCTCTCAGGAAAATGAAAGCAGCAGAACATTTCATCGTTCCTGGCACGAGTGAAATGGTACTTGATGTGTTCATCGACAGAGCCATTAACGAGGCTGACAAAAGCGCGCATTATAAACGTCACAAAACATTGTTGCAGAAACTTATAAAAACAGGGCTATACCACCAAGCGCCTCCACTCAAAGTTTCTCAAATTTGGCGATATATATAGCATGCTGATAGCAAAATACGAGGGTAGAGTGTAAGATCTATGGCGTTACGATTCATAACTTAACCTGTCACTAGGGGCCGTATGTACTCAACATCCCCTTGGTGCTCATAAGAACGCGAGTGAGTGAATATGATTTCAACACTATTTCAGTCATAGCACGACGTTCCTGGTTGCTGTTCCATTTCACACCCCGAAACCACACGGGTAGGGTGCTATTGCTTTTAACACCATGGATCCGACGGGTGGGGTCCTATTCCCCCACGGGTGCCCCAGTTAGTCGCCTCTTACGACAAGTTCTCTGAGGAGCTGAGAACTATTCTTACCCTGACCTGGAGTGTGCACAACGACACCCCAGATCAATCCCCGAGAGCCTTATGGGGCTCATATGAACAGTCACAATCAAAGCGTGACTGAGATACATCATTTTCTAGATGACGACTTCACTACAAATATTATGGATTAAGAATACTGATCAGCGATAAGGATTTGATATTTTTGGAACATCATGCTGTTTTGCCAGCATCATTGAAAACTGTTACAACGCATATAAGGGAAGTGGGAAGAGGTGCCGCCATACTGACAGAGCCACATGACTTCACAGTATAGTCTTCTGGTTAACCTATTCTAAAGCACATACCAAGAATCTAACGATTCCTGATATGTGTTGTATCTCAGGTACGCTTTTATTGTACCTGTTTATGTGACAACTTTGATGGCATGACCACACGGCCCCTAGCATCGGCATAAGCGGTATTAGATACAAATCTAGAGAGTTATGATGGAAATGCTCTGACAACTCGTATATTGGTAATTGGTGAGCTGTTTCGCTGTGACAACTCGTATAGACAGGTCCCAGCCAAGAAAAAACTAACATTTTTTGGGGTCAAAGTTTTCTCAGTGGTTCCGTCATCCTTAACTTATGCCCTTTCAATTTCGCTGAGGGGCCACCCTGGATTTGGCTTCAAATCCAATATGGCGGCCAAAATCCAAAATGGCCGCCAATACCCATAGAAGCTCACAATTTCCTGCTCGAAAATCAATTTTCTACCCACAAACTAGGTTTTTTTTCTAGTCCTACGTAGGGTATGAATAATTAGTTAATTTTGGAATGATTTGTAATTGGTCTGAAAATTCAATATGGCCGCCAAAATCCAAAATGGCGGCCAATGTCCATTGAATCACACATTATCCTGCCCCAATATGTAGAGATAGACCATCCTTGGTCCGAATGCGTCCTGTGGGGTATCATCTTGTAGCTCTCGGGGTGTAGACCCCGATTTGAGGGATATCCATGTCATCTGTGACGTCATCGGTGACGTCGTCAGTACGAGTAGTAGCGAAAGCGGGCATTTCGGAGGTGCAATGGATTGCGTTTGGAGTAGATGACGGCCTTTTTTCCCCATCCTGTTACCTGTGAGTGTGAGTGTATGCGCGCGTGTGAGTGAGTGAGTGAGTGATTGAGTGGGATCCGACTTTACTAATGTATCGTCTGTTTTCATCATTTTGCGCATGCGCAAGTCTGGCTGTAGTATAGAAAGCAGGCATTTTGGGTATTCGTGGAGGTTTGTTGAGAGATTGAGGGGCCATTCCTGGTCAAATGGACCGTGTGGGGTATCCGCATGAAGCTCTCGTGGGTAAGACTGGTTTGTTTTCATTGAAAGTCGCGCCAATCTGCGCATGCGCAGTTGGGGTGTAGTAAGTAAAGTTATCATTTTGGGAGGTGCGTGGGGCCTGTTGAGTGATGAGGGACCATTCTTGGTCCGAATGTCTCGTGTGAGGTGTCAAAGTGAAGCTTTCCTGGTGTAGACCATGACTTGAGGGGTGTCCCTGTCATCTGTGACGTCATTCTTGACGTCATCAGTAGGAGTAGTAGCCAAAGTGGGAATTTTGGGGGTGTGAAGTAAGGTGTTTGGGGTAGAGATGGACCATGTTTGGTCCGAATGGCCCGATTGAGGTGTCCTAGTGAAGCTTTCGTGGGGTAGAGTCAGACTGGCATGTTTTTTTTATTGAAAGTCCCGCCAATCTGAACATGCGCAGTTGTGGGGTAGTAAGTAAAGTGGTCATTCTGAAGGTGCGTGGGGATGTGTTTGAGCGATTGAGGGACCATTCTTGGTCCGAATGCGTCGTGTGGTGTGTCGAAGCAAAGCTTTCATGGTGTGGAACACGACTTGAGGGGTATGCGGGTCATCTGTGACGTCATTGCTGACGTCCTCAGTAGGAGTTGTAGCCAAATTGGATATTTTGGCGGTGTGAGGGAAGGTGTTCGGGGTAGAAATGGACCATCCGTGGTCCGAATGCGTCGTGTGAGGTGTCATCTTGTAGCAGCACCCACCAACGACAAGCTCAATGCTTCAACGCCCTGATGAATTAGCCTTGAAGCCCTGCGCGCCTATACGTAGCTCTACGGTTGTAGTCCGTGATAAGTGCTATTCTGATTCATGGTTAGTCTAAAAGTAGAGCAACAACAACAACATCATCAAATATTACAGGTCAATCCTTTTATTATCCCCTCCATCACAGCACATCCACGCTAAGGGAACCACTATGGGTGTGTTTACAATTCACTTATGCTATTTCCGGTGTATTCAGAAGTTCATTGTTTTGATCTCAGAATGATGAGGGACACGAGTTAATCCTAATATGTACAGACACCACCACACACCGCACCACACCCGCACCCTGGTGTACCCTATTCTCTAATGGCTATAGTGTACAGGGTGCACCACAGGTACGTGCACATGCGTGCGATGACATCACTTCAGAGCTCTGAGCTCCACAAGCTTTGAGCTCCAAGAGCTCCGATCCAAGAACTCTGCCACATGGGAGCTACCACCACCACCGGGCGTTGACGCCTGACGCCTGTGGTGTGTGGTAGTGTGTGGTGGTGGTAGAACTGGTGTGTGGTGGTGGTAATAGTGATGTGTGGTGGTGTCTGTACATATAGGGATTAACTCGTGTCTCTCATCATTCTGAGATCAGAACAATGAACTTCTGAATACACAGACAATAGCATAAGTTAATTGTAAACACACCCATAGTGGTTCCCTTAGCGTGGATGTGCTGTGATGGAGGGGATAATGAAAGGATTGACCTGTAATCTTTGATGTTGTTGTTGTTATACTTTTGAACTAACTAATCAGAATAGTACTTATTACGGACTACACCCGTACGTATATGCGCGCAGGACTTCAGGGCTAATTCACCAGGGTGTGGAAGCATTGAGCTTGTCGTTGGTGGGTGTTGCTACAAGATGGCACCTCACACGACGCATTCGGACCACGGATGGTCCATTTCTACCCAAACACCATCCTTCACACCGCAAAAATATCCACTTTGGCAACAAGTAAGTCAGTAATGACGTCACAGATGACCCGGATATCCTTCAAGTCGTGGTCCACACCATGAAAGCTTTGCTTTGACACCTCACACGACGCATTCGTACCAAGAATGTTCCCTCAATCGCTCAAACAGATCCCCACGCACCTCCGGAATGACCACTTTACTTACTACACCACAACTGTGGATGTTCAGATTGGCATTCAGACATCTTCTTTCAATAAAAAACTTGCCAGTCTGACTCTATCCCACGAAATCTTCACTAGGACATCCCAGCCAAGTAATTTGGACCAAACCTGGTCTCTCTCTACCCCAAACACCTTACTTCACACCCCAAAAATTCCCAATTTGGCTACTACTCCTACTGATGACGTCAACAATGACGACACAGATGACAGGGGCACCCCTCAAGTCATGGTCTACACCACGAAAGCTTCACTTTGACACCTCACACGAGGCATTCGGACCAAGAATGGTCCCTCGCCACTCAACAGACCCCCACACACCTCCCAAAATGACCACTTAACTTACTACACCCCAACTGCGCATGCGCAGATTGGCGCGACTTCCAATGAAAACAAGCCAGTCTGACCCACGAGAGCTTCACACTGATACCCCACACGGTCCATTTGACCAGGGATGGTCCCTCAATCACTCAACAAACCTCCACGAATCCCCAAAATGCCTACTTTCTATACTACGACCAGACTGCGCATGTGCAAAATGATGAAAACAGACGATACATTAGACCAGTCTCACTCACTCACACAAACGCGCGCATACACTCACAGGTAACTCTATCGGGTAGGTGGATGGAAAAAAGGCCGTCATCTACTTCAAATGCACTCCATTGCACCTCCAAAACTCCCGCTTTCTCTACTACTCGTACTGATTACGCCACCGATGGCGTCATAGATGACATGGAAGAACCTCAAGTCGTGGCTACACCCCGAGAGCTACAACATGACACCCCACACGACACATTCGGACCAAGGATGGTCCATCTTTACCCCAAACACACCCACACGCACCCCCAAAATGCCCGCTTTCGCTACTACTTGTACTGATAACGTCACCGATGACGTCACCGATGACGTCACAGATGATATGGATATCCCTCAAATCGGGGTCTACACCCCGAGAGCTACAAGATGACACCCCACAGGACGCATTCGGACCAAGGATGGTCTATCTCTACATATTGGGGCAGGAAAATGTGTGATTCAATGGACATTGGCCGCCATTTTGGATTTTGGCGGCCATATTGAATTTTCAGACCAATTACAAATCATTCCAAAATTAGCTAATTATTCATACCCTACGTGGGACTAGAAAAAAAACCTAGTTTGTGGTTAGAAAATTGATTTTCGAGCAGGAAATTGTGAGCTTCTATGGGTATTGGCGGCCATTTTGGATTTTGGCCGCCATATTGGATTTGAGGCCAAATCCAGGGTGGCCCCTCAGCGAAATTGAAAGGGCATAAGTTAAGGATGACGGAACCACTGAGAAAACTTTGACCCCAAAAAATGTTAGTTTTTACTTGGCTGGGACCTGTCTAGTACAATGGGGATTGGTGTGCTGTATCGTCGTCAGATGAAAATGACGGCATTTAACACAAAAGACTAGTCTGTAAGGCCCGATGTCGACCCAGCATCAACTTCCCACAAGGCCAACATATATCAGAGACCAAAAGGTCTGTACAGGGGGCGGTCCTCGGGGACGAAACGTTCACCAGCAGAATCTCGCCATATACAGGTAACAATTACAACGCATATAAGGGAAGTGGGAAGAGGTGCCGACATACTGACAGAGACACATGACCGATTCTCTCTTGCAGAAAAATAGCCTACGTTAATGTATATAATGATTGTCTTTTTAAATTTAGTGCTAAATATTGTAAGATGGAATATGGAATAGGTCTTTGGATTATGGGCGCGGATATTCTTTAATGAACGACGGCTAGATTATGAATAACAGACAAGACGCTTGTAATAATCGCCACATTTTACCGAGGCTCAATCTCTGATTGCATCTCCGTGGTTGGTGAATGTTGCTTTCAAGGTCAGGGTTTTCAATTCTTTTAGTGAGTCAAAACCCATCAAACAAGATGAAAATCTAGGGTTGCTAGAGCTGTCACCACTGAAGATGTTAGATAAGCAGTAGAGAAAGAAGACACTTCGGAAACAGAAAATTTTGATTTTGCAAAAAGGATCATGCTGCAGAATAACATCCATGTTACCCAGCCGGGTTTTGGTGCAGCTAGGGGTACTGGAGACGAGGCATCCTCCGAGGGTAGAAGTGACCCTGGTATGGATATTCTCTCGCGCTTTTCATCTCTCTACGAAGAGACAGTGGGGAACTTCAACCTCTCCAAACACCAAGAAGTCACTACACCGCCTACAAATTTTCAGCATATCAGACAGCCACCAAGGCCACTCCCACTAGGAATTGCAAGTGAAGTAAGGGCATCGATTAAAAAGCTGCAGAAGCAGGGTTCATTAAGACCGTCAGCGTCACCCTGGGCTTCACCAATAGTCTTAGTCAAGAAGAAAAATGTTATAGTGCGCCCATGCATCGACTATCGACGCGTTAATACTGTCACGCAGAAAGACGCCTTTCCTCTCCCTAGAACTCAAGACTGCCTGGATTTTTTGGAAAGATGAATGTGATTTTCGACCCTTGACTTAACCTCAGCCTATAACGAAGAGGATATCAAGAACGATGATGTTACAAAGGCAGCATTTGTTAACATGGCTTGTTCGAATACACCACAATGCCCTTTGAGCTACGCAATGCGCCAGTCGAAGTGTGAGCTATTAAAAAACAAGTAACATTTTTGGGGCACGTCATTTCACAAGAAGAAATTCTGCCTAATCCGGATAATGCGGAGAAACTTGTGGAATGGCTCATTCCAAGGAACGTAACTGATGTCCGTCCTTTACATGAGATTCGAGCAGAATTTTTCACAGATTGTCAAACCCCTCACACAGCCTCCAAAAAAGAACAAGGTCTTCAAATGAACCCCCGAATGGCAGACAACATTCAATGAACCGTAGGCGATTTTGATCAGCCCATATATCATGGTACACTCAAAGGACGACGGTCAGTTTGTGTTGGACACCGATGCTTGCGACGTGAGCATAGGACCTGTGCTGTCACAGATTCAAGATGGAGAGAGAGTAATATCTTATGGGAGCAAAACATTGAATAATGTAGAAAGAAATTAACTGTGTTACCGACCGTGAGTTACTAGTAGTGAAGCATTTACGGAGTACTTCAAGCATTATCTTTTAGGTAGAAGGTTTTAAGGACAGATCATCAGACTTTAAAGTGGTTGTTCGGTCTCCAGGAGCCCAAAAACATAATTGCTCGATGGATCAAGTTGTTGCTCGAACCGACGACAGTGTGTGTTTCCCGAGAAACCTTATGAAAAACTGTTGAGATGTGGACCATGCTTCAGGTGTAACAAGAGGGCATCCGATATGGACAGCGCTCTTTCTGAAAGAGAAGTTATTATCAACAGAGTATCTAAGAAAAAACGGGATTCAATTCTGTGGAAAACAGTTTTCTTCTCAAGTGAGAGCATATATACCTACCTGATAAATGTTGTGTTCTCTGTTCTTAGTATTCTTCCGTTAGAGGATTTGTGTGTGGATGACTGGGATGGTCAACAACAGAATTCAGACGATAGTGAAGAAAGACAAAATAAAGATGTTGGGGTTCCAGACAGACACATGTACTGGGAAGAAACAGGATAGTCTGCCGCACAACATCTTCACAAGTCCAGGTAAATTCTAAATCCTAGCAGAGGGTTTACCTGGACATTTTTGGTGATTGGAATGAGTTCTTGATTCGTTGACTCTATTATACAATCTCGTACATTTCATCCCCCGCGTATATTTGACATTAGCATGTTGGTATCCCAAGCCTGCGGTTCTGCTTTGACTTCCGATGTCGATTTCAGCGTGACATCGGAGTAGTCTGGCCAGTGTTGTAATCCAATCCTGTCACGTACATCTGTTATCTCGTAGCGGATTGGCGTAATCAGCTATCATATCGCGTTCACTGATTGGTTTGGTTTAGAGGAAACACCTTGATCTAATTTTATCCAGAACGGATATGGGTAGCTAACCAAGCCAGTATATTGATCCTAACAGATCGATTGATACACTGGCTCGCGAGGATGGCCGCACAACGAAAACACTGTGTATGCAGGGATATTCAATAACGACCTTGCGGATGAAGCAACTTGAAGATCCAGACATGGGTCCAGTCGTAAAATAGTACACGAGTGGTAAGTGGCCTTTTGGTGCTGAAGTTTGTGCAGCAAGTCCGGTTGCATGCCATCAATGGACCAACTGGAATAACCCAGGAGATATGGTGTGCTCTTCCGGGGATTTGTACGGAACGATGTCAGTGGGAAGCACTGGCAGTTCTTGGTGCCACGATCGATGAGAGAGCATGTGTTAAAAAACATGCATGACTCTATTCTCTCTGGACATCTGGGACGCAAGAGGACTAAAGAGAAGAATTTACAGAGATTTTATTGGTTTGGCATTCGTGATGACGTGGAAAGTTGGATTATGCGATGTGATACATGCAGGGTCAGTAGGCCTCCGTCCCGAATGCCGCATGCCCCCGAAGGTGACATGAGAGTTGGGACTCCACCGGGTCGACTGGCGACAGATATTCTTGGGACATTGTCAGAGACGCCACGTGAACACAAGTATGTGCTAGTTGTTACTGACTACTTCACCAACTGGATAGAAGTGCTGCCAGTGCGAGATTAGACTGCTGTAACTTGCACACAACGAGGTTATCTGTCGGTTTTGATTGCCCTTTGAACTTACGTTCGGATCAGGGATCGAATTACCGTAGTAAAATTTTCGCTGAGTTATGTAGACTCTTAGAGATCAGGAAAACACAGCCATCTCCACGCCACCCACAGTGTAATGGTAAAGTTGAACGGTTTAACAGAACACTGGTGATGATGATTCGAACGTATCTGAAGGTCGAACAGAAGGATTGGGACCCTCACTTAGTATGTTTAGCGGCGGCATACAGGGCAACACCTCATGAACGGACAGGTCTAACCCCAAATCTAGTCATGTTAGGGCGAGAAGTAGACTTCCAGCATAGGTAGTATTTGGGAAGGATACTGAACATGTCCAAGATGAGACATCGTACGGTGACTATGTCGAAAAATTAAAAGAAAGGATGCAACATGTGACAGAAAGCTAGTGCAATGAATCACCTTGGAAGTTTGTAGCTTTGTGAGCTGTGGTTTGATGTATCTTGGTAGCTATCGACCAAAACAGCTGACTATTTTACTCTACATCAGACGAAGTCAGTCGTGTCTGAGTAATGAAATACTCTCAAGCCGGTTAGTTTATATTTTCATTTGAGATAAAGATAAAGCCTATCTTTGATTAACCTGAGCACTGTGTAAACTATATTTGTGCTAATTATTCAGATTTCCTAATAAAATGTGTCAAATTAAAGTGTTTGTGTTTTCGACATTTTGGGTTTGAGGCTAGCTTGCTGAGTGTATAAAAGCGGGAAACCCAAGTCACTCAAGGACCTGTTCCAACACATTGGTCGGGTTCACTTCTCTTTTTCTTTCTGGCCTACAGTGCCATCGCAGTTCAGGAGTAACCTCTGTTTACAGGATACGGATCAAAGACACACGAGAATGGTTTGGCAAATAATGAAGTTGTTTCAATAGATTGTTCAGCTACAACTTTGAAGTTTATTAGGAAGCATAGCCTTCACTGTTGGTTCATCGACATTGATCCTCTGCATCGGCTCGGGTTGTTTAAGTCCTGCCCATCATGGGATCACTGTCCGAATGAATAAATACTAGGCTAAGCATTTCATCGTTCACTGCTTCTTAATAGAATTTATGAAGTTATACATAAAAATCACAGCACACTGCACTTTGTTATGAAATCAGTGGACACCCCATGCAATCACATCGGAAGTACACCCCATGTAATCACATCGGAAGTACACCCCATGCAATCACATCGGGAGTATACTATGTAATCACATCGGGTTACAGTACCCCTTGCAATCGCACCGAATTACAGTATTCGACTGCACCCAGTGCAAATAAACGACAGGTGTTGAACTATCATGACATTTGACATCGCCTATGGAACACGACATCAATTCAATTGCCAACGCAGGCTCACTAGACTAGATGTGAATTCCGGAATGTAATCAGATACACCAAATTAAAGCTTCACCATCTTCTACTTCCGGCTGGTGCTACTCCAGTGACGCTGTGGTGGCATTACATTCATATCGTGTTTTATGCAGTGACAGTCAAATTTCACAGTAATTGAAAATTGACTGTTATGTGTACTGGCACTCGTCCTCCTCATTTCACCCTCATCCTCTTCATTTGATCTTTGCCCGCCTAATTTGATCTTCGTTATAGTCCGACACTGATAATGATGACGTCGCCCTCTTCCTCCCTCATATTCCTGTCAGATGAGGCGCGTAATTTTATACTACTAATATAACTTTCAAAATCAGTAAAAAATGTTGTTTAATCGATGTTATTGTTGCATTGGTGACAACAACATCGATTAATCAGTATTGCATTTTTTTATTGGTTTGAGACGCGGTCCTGTGAAAAAAATTTAACTCGTTTATTCTCCTCACTATAATTTATCATGCCATCTCTTTGTTTGTGTGCTTGTTAGAGCCACAGTATTGGGGTTAACCAGTGTAAGCAAATAAAGTAAAAAGGCATATTGCACACACGGCTATACTATTTTGCCATCTTGTAAACACTTCGGTGCATGACATGCACATAATTTCAAAAATAGCCCGTTGGGCTTCAAAATCCCTCGGCTATCAGTTATTGTTCACAGCCAGCAATCATGCATTGCATAGTACCATCAACGTATTTTTAGAACTAGATAAAAAAGGTGATCTAGTAGGGTTGACTGTAGTTCAGCTTTTGCCAAGGCCTGGGGTTCTGGTAGAGCATGACCGAATTCTTAGCTCAAAATTCGTACAATCAAATCAAGTAATTTTATCTTGGAAATATAGATCAAGGTCAGTCATCTTTAACAATTTTTAAGTCGATTCTTTTCTTAATTGCATAGCATACATGAATTTGAAGATCGTAGACTTAACGTATAGAATTTGACCTTTCAAAAATAGGTCAAGTTCAGTAATATTCTTCAACAAACTTCAGGGCCAGCCATAAGTGGTATAAATTTGGACAATGTGAATATAATCTTTCATGGGATATTGTACTGAATAGAATCTGACCTGGATAACATAGGTCAAGGATAAAATAAGTCAAGGTCAGTCATCTTCAGCACACTCTTGGAGCATCACCAGATGTACACATAGTATTAAATTGGAAAGCCTAGCTTCATTTCTTCATGTTATATCATAATAAACAGCATATGACAAAATAGGTCAAGATCAGTCAACAGGGATAGGCTTTTAGTCAATGATGAATTGCACACATAATATAAATTCGGAGACCCTAGATTTTATCCTTCAAAAACTATAGCAAATACTAAAATTTGATCTTGATAAAATGGGTCAAGGTCAGCCATCTTCAGTACACCTCTGGACCATTGCCAGATATATACACAGTATTACTTTGGAAAGCTTAGATATATTTCTTCATGTTAGACCATAATAAAGAGCATATTACTTGAGAAGATAGATCAAGGTCAGTAAACTGGAATAGGCTTCGAGTCAATCACCAGTTGCATAAGTAATATGAATTTGGACACCCTAGCTTCAATCCTTAAAAGATATAGCAAATACTAAAATCTGACCTTGATAAAATAGGTCAATGTCAGTCATCTTTAGTACACCTCTGAACCGTCGCCAGATCTATAATTAGGATTAAGTTGAAAAGCCTAGTTTTATTTCTTCCTGCTATATCATAATAAACAGTATATGGCCTTGAAAAATAGGTCAAGGTCAGTCAACAGAGACAGGCTTCTAGTCAATCACGAGTTGCACACATAACATAAATTTGGAGACCCTAGCCTTAAACCTTCAAATATATAGCAAATGCTAAAATTTGACCTTGATAAAATGAGTTAAGTTCAGAAATCTTCAGCACACCTCTGGACCTTTACCAGATGTATACATAGTATTAATTTGGAAAGCCAAATATTTTCAGACTGATCGCATCAGCCGTTCAAGAGTTGACCACCAAACTTTGCACTCATACGGAGGCGCTCCCCGAGGCCAAAGGTCAAATTTAAGGTCACATTCTTTTGGGTCATTAAAGTGTTCATTAATATTAAAAGTATTTTTTTTATGCTGTAGCTTATTTCCTTATAAAATAACGGATTTTGAAAATCATTAAAGGGGAGATAACTACTTTTTCTTGTTACGTAACAATGTAAAAATATAACTACAGCATGACCATATGTTAGACTTATCAACCCGTAACTTTCTTTCAGGTATGTACTTTAGTTTTGACTGTACACCGCTAACAAGGAAAACAGCACCAGGGGAGAGAACTCGAAAACTGCTTGTTTGACCTACTTATTTTATTGGCTCATTTTGTTGCGTAAATCTGCAAACTTTTACATTCTAAATTTCAGCTGCATATACGTTTGGTCAATATTCGCAAAATGAAATGTGAATTTACAAGCTTATTGGATCAAGGTCAAAGTCAGTTGCCCAAATAATATGCATAACTTCAGACGTGTATCTAACCGTGCGTCCAATATCTAAGCTCTACAGTGAGGCTTTGAGGACGTTTCGTTTGACACAAATTTAGATAGTATAATAATAAAAAGCCGTAGAATAACAATAGGTCTATCCATTGGAAATGGAAAGACCTCATAATCCGTAGAATAACAATAGGCCTATCCATTGGAAATGGAAAGACATAATAATAATCCGTAGACTAACAATAGGTCTATCCAATGAAAATGGAAATACCTAATTATCGCTTTTAAAAAGTTAGTGGGTAAACTAGATATAGTCGATCGAATAGAGGCACCCCTTTTGTATGTCAACCATGATTGTCTTTTTGAATTTGGTGCTAATACTGTTATATGGAAATGGAATAGGTCTTTGGGTTATGGACGCGGATATTCATTAATGGACGACGGCTGAATTATGAATGACGGACCAGACGCTTGTTAGTAAAGAAAACATTTATTTGTATTTTGTATAGAGTGAAAACGTGAAACTTAGAAAAAACAATTTTAACATGGCCCTCATGTGGTGCCACCAATAGGCGAATCCGCACAAAAATATCCTCAAAAGATAACGTGGGATAGGTACTCACATACCAAATTAGTAAAGAATCCGTTCAGGTCTTCGACAGTTACTTTTTCGGCCCACAGGTGGCGTCACATATAGGCAGATATGCATAAAGAACTATCCCAACCGAGACCTTGAGGCAAGATTCCTTGACATCCCTAGACAGAAAACTGAATCGTTCAGTTTCACCAAAATGATAACTTGGCTCAAAGGTGGCGCCACCTATAAGAAGATTGACATGAAAAACAATCCCAAGCGAGACCTTCAGGCAAGGTACCCATATAGTAAACTTGGAAAGAATCCATTCAAGTTTTTAAAAGTTACTGTCATAAAAAATAATTTTAAATTGGCCCCCAGGTGGTGCCACCTATGTGGATCGGCAAAAAAAAAATGCCAAGCGAGATATTGAGGCGAGGTACGCACAGACCTAATTTGGAAAGAATCGATCCAGGTTTTCAAAAGTAATTGTCTGAAAACACTTTCAACTTAGCCTTCAGGTGGCGCCACTTATACAGGAATCGACACGAAAAACAATCTCGAACTAGATCTTGAAGCAAAGTACCCACACACCAAATTTGGAAAGAATCCTTAAGGTTTTCAAACGTTATTGTCTGGAAATGCAATTTTAACTTGACCCCCGGGTGGCGCCATCTAGTGGCGGATTGGCAAGAGAAACAATTCCAAGCAAGATCTTTGGAAGCGACCCACTTACCAAATTCGAAAACATGGGTCTTGCGGTGTTGCAATTCATTGAGGGTTGGCAGAATTATGCCAACATTGTAGACTACACACAAATTTTGCCAAGACATATTGGATACATAAGTTCAAACGCATATATCAGGATCAGGCGAGGAATAGTTTTGGAGATAGCGGGAGGGGCTCGGCGCCCTGGGGGTGGGGACATGCTCTCCTCGAGGGTAGTGGTAAGTGTGCTGACATGAAGGGCATAGAAATCTCCCTGCTCATGAAACAACCACACTGATAACTGCATGCTATCATCTGTCAGTCTGAAGAAACACATGGTTGAATTCAATTCAATTCAGGAAATTGACCATATGCACAGTGTACACACAAACATTAGGAACTCAATTTTAATATAGTAAGTTACATATGTGGACACAAATGGTTCGTCCAAAAGCTTTAGGGTAAATCATATGATGTGGAATAGAATGATTTGAAAAATTGAAGGAAATTGTACCCTTCATTGAAGGTGACACGAAATTCAAAACTAACAGAGGCCCATTACTGCGGAAACCCAGACGGTTATTTCATAATGTACTTCTAAAATAAAATAATGGCATCAACTTATTAGTAATCACTATAGAGAAATATATTGTAGGTGATTCGGCATGTGTGTGTGCATAAACAATGTACGTTGCATCTCATTCCTTAGGTCGGTTAGTATCACATTAGGCTGAGAAGCTGCGTAACATTTGGTGCCTTAGGGGTGGGGACATCCTCCCTAGGGTAGTGCATAGGTTGAATAAGTGTTGGATCATATAATCTCCCGGAATATACGAGAATAGTTGGAGAGGGGGGGATCGAGCTGGACTTAGTTCAGGAGACATAATGTGGGGCCGAGAAGCTGTGGACAGGAACAAATTTGGACATTTTTTTTGATCAGGTACAAGGACAGGGACGGGAACAGGAACACGGATATTCAACGGCATCATTTATATCCCAATGTTGTGTTTTCCGCAGCTAAAGCTACGGGCTTGATCAAAATCTGTTCAATTTTTCAGGAATTATTGTCCGGAAATTAAATTTTCACTTTGTCTCCAGATGTCGCCACCTATAGGGGATCAGCACAAAAAATACAATCACATGGTCGTGTTACCTGTATCTGCTGCCTAGATTTGGCTCTGAGATGTCCTTGAATTAATGTATCTGTGTCAGTGACTTTAGAATCTGCAAGGACACTAATCACATGGTCGTGTTGCCTGTACCTGCTGCCTAGATTTGGCACTGAGATGTTCTTGAATTAATGTATCTGTGTCAGTGACTTTAGAATCTGCAAGGACACTGTCTCTGTTTAATTCATTTGTGAGAGAAATGTACATGTTCCAGGGTCTAAAATCACCATTGGATACACAATTGAATGGCCTGGCTGTAAACCAAGAACTGAATGTACTTTGGATGCGAATGGCTTCAGAATGTTTTGACAGTCATAACTGTGAACCAATCACTGATGTGCTATCTATGCAAATGAGAATATGGAATTGTAGATTTGTTGATAAAAACCCAGTTCCCATTTTCGGTCAGCGCTGAAAAACAATAAGTGAAGTTGATTGACAAAGGCATTCAAAAGATATTCGACGAATAAGAAATATGGAAAAAAGAAGAAGCGAAAGAAAGAAGAAACTGACCAGCACATATGGCATCCCTAGGGATGCCTAAATAGCACATCATTTCCAGTGTTAACCCTACCTGGCCTGGGGTGACCAAAATGGCCCTCCTACCAAACATTCTACGCTATCTCCGGAACGGCAAAAAATGGATAGCTGAGACTCCGTGACTTTATAGTTTATCATAATGGAGTCATTTTGAGCCTATTTGCATAACCCCAGAGCAGAGGATCATGGAAAAATTCAAGGTGGCGGCCACGTGGGGTACCAGAAAAGTGATGTTTTTGTCATATTTCTTCAAAATCTCTGCTTTTCCGCGATGAAAAGTGGGCAAAAACTATTTTATTTCACATCACATTAATATTTACTAATTTATCGTGCAGTTTTTGCAGAGAAATTGCATAAATATAAAACTCGAAAAAACTGACAGAAAAATCGTCCAAAAAATGCGACGTCATCAAAGCGGTCATCTTGAATTGTTTTACATTTTCTGGTAGAGCTTGACCCGGGATATAGTGTGATAAGTTTCAGCCCCCTAGCTCAAAGGGTTTTCAGCCCCCTAGATCAAAGGGTAAAACAATAAAAAAAAACTGTCCTTCCCCCTGTCCAGGCAGGTCCCAAAAAACCAAGCCAGATAGGGTTAAGAAATGATTCGTTGCCTAACAACGGCATGACTTCACATGGCCATGACTTCGTTTCGCGCCTTTTTTCTTTAGAGAGGTCCATCTCGGGGCTGTCCTATTGAACTATCAGGACTTCTTTTTACCAGCCTGATAAGTAGATCCTGTGAAAAGCACTCCTGGGGCACCAGTTCCATCAATAATGCGATGCCTGGTCTGATGGTCTAAGCAAGCACACTGAGTCACCTCCCCCGCAACAATATCAAATGAGTTAAATAGATATTATAGTAAGATATTGATAAAGCTAGGAAAATACAGGAGTACTACAACGATATTGGAGATGATGTTGAAATATGATCAATGCATTTGGAATTTTGTGAGGTCACCAAGATATCAAATGTGATTATAAATATATACCGGAATGTTCACAGAGTTTTCCAAGTTATAATATTGATTAGCAATTATGCAAATGCTATTTTTTTTTAAATATGGTTCCCACAGCAACGAGTTATTAATGACTATGTTATCCTATGCCAGACCTCGGACAGGGGAGATTAGAAGCTCTGTGACTCAGGTCATTCTAAAATATAATATAATTGGGGTGTAGCTCCCAGCCTATTGAGATCAATAGGTCAAAGGTCACTGTTTGTATTGAATTTTATCTATTTAATGCTTTGTGGGCTATGTTCACTTATCAAAGGCAGTAAAAGAGTTGTCTTCTCTAGGGAATCTATATGACTAAAGCTGCCACACTATTTCTGCAAAAATCAAACATCCGCAGCGGAACTGTTGTCGTCTACCAGGTCTATATTGAAGCCATTCTTTTAATAGTGTACCACTCGTTATCTTGGAAAGGGTGCTTCATCATTTTTGTGAACTGCTCCGTTCAACACAGGTATCAACACTGCATGACATTCGAGAACATTTTATTCACATTCTTGCCTATTTGAATGACACTCACAACTCATCATGCCTGAATCCAAGATACACAGCCAGCAAAAATGGTGTGGATCAACACCGAAGAACGTGTTGATCTCATTAATGGTGTTGAATTTTGACTGGCATCATATATCTCCAACACCCTTTATTGGTGTTGTCCAACATCATTAATTGGTGTTGAGCCAGCATTAGCACCAATTAATTGTGTTGGTCAACACCAAAATAAGGTGTTGAGTCATCTTCAACATCCTTTATTGGTGTTGACCAACACCATTATTTGGTGTTGACCAAAACAATTAATTGGTGTTGAACTGGCCTCGGCACCATGTTTTAGTGTTCACATTGGTCAACACCATTTCACAACATTACTTTATGGTGTTGACCTGCCCTCAAAGGCATCAAAAGATGTTGGGACATTTTTCACATTTTTTTTAATTTCTACACTCAGAAATGTTCTTCTCTTGTCTTATCTTACTTCTTAGCAAATTCGGTGAGGTAATGGCTCTGTTTTAAAGAGTTCTAAGTTCATGAAATCCTAATTACTGAATATGAAGGTATAAAGATCTATGGAATTCAAATTCACAAGAAAATCACTCTAATTATTAAGTTTCTGGAATAAAAAAGCTTGGTTACCAGGTTGTATTGTAACCATATTTCTATATCTATTATGATGACAAAGGGAGTTTCAATGACCTGTAAACATAATGTTAATGGAAAGTAAAGCCCTATGTAATTTAGAAAAGATATGTCACTATCCGTCTTTCCAATTATCCCATTGTGTGGCATAACCAAAGCTCATTTTCATCACAAATTTGAACCCTACTCAAACAGACACAGAGATACCACGGCTTTAATGGTATAGGTAGAATTTTCATTACATGGGTGTATCATGCTATGTGTAAATTAAGTACAGTTATGTGAATGAATTAATCATGACCATATTGTTGATGACCACAATTCTTTTGGAACCATATACAAGAAATAGTATTATACGCAAGGAATTTATTGTCACTGTATCATCGAATTTTCCTTTTGAACTAAGATAGTGGCTTGCGTATTACAGGTAAGAAGTTAACTGTTGCCCGTTTTTTGCTTCAGAACAATCTATTGAGAGGACAGACTGAATGAATCTAACATTCGCTCGAGAGACCAGGTATAACATTCACACTAAAACATTATCCATCATACACTGGATCCCTGGCTAAGTCAGGTAGGCAGCCAGACTAACAGTAAACCTCTGCAATTCATGGACCTTGAAAATTTTGGGAACAAGGGGCAATGGACGACGGCTGGATTACGAATGACGGACTAGACGCTTGTAATGGAGGCTCTATCAAATTTATCAAGATCATGATATCCCAACTGAGTTTGTTGGTGAGTATTTCTCCTGGCTAACACAAAGCCTAAAATCAGATCTCTTAAAGAAAAATCACAAATAAAAAATTCCCAAAAATCTGACAGAAAAAAATCTACCAAGATTTCTCTTCTTTAAATGACGTCACTGACTTCAAAGCGGTCATCTAGAATTTATTTACAGTTTCTCGTACAACATGACACAAGTGAAACATGGGTGAGTGAAACCTGTGTTTTATTGTGTTCTAGTGAGAGACCTGGAATTGGGATTTTTCACTTGGTTTGGCATTTTGTTTGGAAACACTCTTAGTACCAACTAGAGGTAACAATGAACTAAAGTTTTGTCCCATTACGTTCCAGGTTAAACAGGTTCAGTTCGCCGCTGAAAAACTGACCTTCTTGAACTTTAGCCCGGAACTACACACTGATGTTTTTGATTACCACTCCTCCCACTTCACGTGGTATGTACCAAACCACACTCATGTCCAATTGATTTTTGATAACGTAAACTGCCTTCTGAGACGAGCCGTTTTCAACCGTCTGAGCTGGTCACGTGGGTATCGTCGTTTGATTGTGCCCTGAAAAGAACACAGGCTCGGGACTGTCACAATTTTTTCAGAAATTAATCAACACTTACTAAGTTAGCGAAACACAATAAAAGTTAGTTATGATATTATCCAGTAATAACACAACTGAGCATTTAATGCGGGATATGCTTACCACGAACATCCACCTTTGGCGGAAGTGACATCATTTAGTTCGTTTTAACCTAAAGGAATGAAAATTTTGAAACTCTTGACACCACAGATAGGTTAATATCTGAAGAAGTACTGAGGGTAATATTTTAGCCAAGCTCCAAAGAATAAATATTTTGCAGCTAATTCTGTAACCCACCCCCCATCTTTGCAATCATTGAAATTTGACATCTACACTATATAAGTCCTAATGCGCTAAAACATCTTTCTGGTTAAGTTAGGGAGTAATCTGGGCACAATTCCCCATATATGTGTACCACGTCCTATATGACAGTTAAGAAAGAAAGTGATGTAATAGCAGGCATATCAAGGGAAATAACTCCATCAGTCAAATGTGATTTGTAGATCGCGGAGAGCTAAAATAGAAGCGAATTTGTGAAATTTCAGCCTGGGAATTTGAGTAAATTTGCTGACTGGTCGGGAGATCAGTTGCAAATTTCACATAAAATTGTCTCCGACTGAAATCTTTGTCCATATTCATCTGTTTCATATAATTAGAGCAAACTGCGGAACCTAATGACCCTCCCTCCCGCCCGGAATTGCGAGCTTGTGGAGGGGAGGGGGGGGGGGTGTTTTTCGAGTTATTTTTAGTAATTATACCACTGTGATATCTAGCACTTCCCTTCTCAGCATCCTCTAACGGGACGAGATAAAAAATTAACTGCAAAATTACGATCGCCGTGGATATAGAACACCATATCTCGGGTGAAATACACAAACTTTGATAAAAAACACCTATTTCGGGTCTATCGTCTAGGATTCCCCTAAAGGGCCCCATGTGTATGAAACTCACGAGTTGCTCAGCATTTTCATCGATACTGATTATTCCAATTAGATAATATTGCCAAACATTGATGACTGAATGAAATATGAATCAGCAAGCTCCGTCTTTATGTCACATCTATAGGTAACAATGAACTAAAGTTTTGTCTCATTACGTTCCAGGTTAAACAGGTTCAGTTCGCCGCTGAAAAACTGACCTTCTTGAACTTTAGCCCGGAACTACACACTGATGTTTTTGATTACCACTCCTCCCACTTCACGTGGTATGTACCAAACCGCACTCATGTCCAATTGATTTTTGATAACGTAAACTGCCTTCTGAGACGAGCCGTTTTCAACCGTCTGAGCTGGTCACGTGGGTATCGTCGTTTGATTGTGCCCTGAAAAGAACACAGGCTCGGGACTGTCACAATTTTTTCAGAAATTAATCGACACTTACTAAGTTAGCGAAACACAATAAAAGTTAGTTATGATATTATCCAGCAATAACACAACTGAGCATTTAATGCGGGATATGCTTACCACGAACATCCACCTTTGGCGGAAGTGACATCATTTAGTTCGTTTTAACCTAAAGGCGAACTCCTGACGTTTTTATCCATAAAGTTACATGTATATAAACATATCACGGGGAAATATTGATCATTTTGTAGATTACATTTTGTAATACACGCTGCCCAAAAATATATATATATATAAGATATAAAACTACACAAAATGTAGAGTTTTGAGCTAAACTGTATATTGTACTGCTAAACTGGTTTCGTCCATTTTATGGATTTTTCAATAGCAATAATCTATTTATTCACATGTATGGTTATATATAAATATAGTTGCCTTGCATTTGAACATGTTAAAACGCATTTTCATGTGTAAATTGGACACTGGAGACATACATATTTGCAATATAATGGAGTAGACAAAAGGTAAAACAGTCTGTTATAATCCGACAATGATATATACTATAGAACAAAAACTAAACAATTAGCTGCATTGCCATGAAGTTGAACATTAGATAGGCAGTATTTCCTGACATGTCCAGACTTGATAAATACGTCGTTAGTTTTTACCGAAAGTTGTCTGACATCTTCTTTTTCGATGCATCCATAAAAGAAATAATTGTTTCAATTCTACAGTTCATATATCAATAAAGGTATTATTACAGTTTAATTCACATTTGATCTTCTGAATGAAGTACTGTTCCTTTGTCTGTCGCCTGACTGTGTCGTCGGATTTCATTTTATAAAACGGAAAATACTAAATTTCGTTCCAAGATCACTAGCACATTCTGCAATATGTTTGCTAACCTTAAGATGCCTTAATGAAGGTGTGTTGATCTGTTGCGGATGGACTCTTACCCTATTTCTGAGTACACCCCCGTTTCGCCAATGTATGTTTTGTCAGACCCATTGTGTGCAATAACATACAGTAGATGTTGTGAATTGCAGCTCATACTGCTCTTAACCTTGAAATGTGTATCCGTATGGCGAAACGCAAAACGTAGACCCAGCAATAACGTTTGTACAGCACTTGCATGTCGGTTTTCCATAGTTAGATACTGAGAACGTTTGATTATTTGGTGTGAATTTGGCAGAAGTCAGAAGTTTTTTAAGATTGGGTGCCTGTCGTTTTCCGTTTATAACTTGAACTCCGTTAAAAACTTTCCGGAGTCCTTCGTTTGATTCAAGTAGATTAAGATTATCCTTAATAACAGGAAAAATTGACATTATTGGGATTGAAAGTGTTGATAAAAGTGATTAATTTTTATTTGGGCGGTCTACTGTAGACCTTTTGTACTGCATATCAATAGACAGTGCTTTGTCCATGGCTTTGTTTACAACAGCCCATGGGTAATTTCTCGCTCTGAATAACAGTTTGAGTTCATTCAGGCGTTCAATGCGTAGATCACTCTCAGTAACAATAGAGCATATTCTCCTCGCAATTGTGAAGGGTACCTGGTTCTTTGTTTGACGAGGATACATGAGGTAACTCTGTATAGAGTGGTGTTTGTACATTCTAACTTTTATGTATGTTTTATCATGTGATGTACAGACAGTGAGACGCAAATAAACTATCTATCTATAAGACAAATACTGTTTCATGTCAGTCGTTTTGTAGACTGACATGTTATACGATCACTTTCTAAATGACAAAAAAATATCGTCCTATTCAGCTATGGGAGCTGTGTCATTACGATCATCAGCGGGGAACTGTATGATCGCTTCAAGACTACCGGTCTGCTACCTTCTATTTTTGGGGAGACCCAGTGGCCGATTGGCTTAGATCGCCGACATACAGTGCTGCCGATTAGGTGCCTGAATCTGGGGTCACTGGTTCGAATCCCGCACGGGAATCGACCAATTTATCAGCACTAGAATCTGTGCTATACTAAGATAGTGTAATCCCAAAATAACGAAAATACTGTTAGAAGATATCGGTTATGATTTTCTTGTCTTCTCTTTTTAACAAAACATCAAGGAATGAGATTTGATCAGCACTGCTTTCTCTGGTGAATTTTATATTTAGATCCAACTGATTCAAAAGGTCATGAAATGCATTCAAGTCAGCAAAACGGTTATTCCAGATGATGAAACAGTCATCCAAAAACCGTTTGAAAGATGATTCAAATTTTTCTTTTGCGTCAGTGTCGAAATGATTTTCCAGTTGGTCTGATAGTTTCTTTTCTAAGTATCCTAATACCAAAGTTGCGTATGTGAGTGCAAACTTTGTGCCCATTGCTGTACCTAGGAGCTGGCGGTAACGTTTCTCACCAAATTCAAATTTGTTTTTTTCTCAATATCGGTTTATACACAGTAAATAAATGCAAAATTCTTAATCTGTAACACAACTAAGACCAGAGGATCTTACATTCAGATCGATTATTGCTGGTCCAGTCTGCCTTATAGGCGGATTGAGTGAGATTATTGATATCCTGCTCAAACCTTACGTTTGTTCCATCATACGTTCGAATTTTTGAACAAAATACCAACAGAAATTTCAGCGGATGAACTGTTCTGCGCATTTGAGACCAACTTGTACGGAAATATTTCCCATGATTTAGGTTTGGAAACTATCAGCTATTGGTTAGTTCATTTTATCTGCTATGAAACTGATATTGAAAAATAACACATTTGAATTTGGTGACAAAAATTACCGCCAGCTCCTAGGTACAGCACTGGGCACCCAAATACGCAACTTTGGTATTAGGATACTTAGAAAATAAACCAACTATCAGACCAACTAGAAAATCATGTCGATACAAGCGTCTAGTCCGTCATTCATAATTCAGCCGTCGTCGATTAAAGAATATCCGCGTCCATAATCCAAAGAGCTATTCCATATCCATATAACAGTATTAGCACCAACTTCAAAAAGACAATCATAGTATACATAAACATAGACTAGTTTCCTGCAAGAGAGAAGCGGTCAACAGTTTTCAATGATGCCGACAAGACATCATGATGTTCCAAAAATATAAAATCCGTATCGCTGATCAGTATTCTTAATCCATAATAATCGTTGTAAAGTCGTAATCTAGAGAATGATGTATCTCAGTCACGCTTTGATTGTGCCTGTTTCATATGAGCACCATGAGGATCTTGAAGTACATGGTTTCATACGGCCCCTAGCCCCGGGTTAAGCGGAATTAGACACAAGTTACGAAACGTAACGCCATAGATCTTGCACGCTATGCTCGTATTTTGCTATCAGCATGCGATATGTATCTTTGAGTGGAGGCTCTTGATGGAAGAGCCCTGTTTTATAAGTTTCTGCAACAATGTTTTGTGACGTTGATTAAAATCATCACATTTAACACAGGATCTAGCAATTGTTACTAGACGAGAAATGTATGCAGGTCGCATTGGAATATTACTGTCCAGAAAGGGATAGTTTGCGATGTCGAAATTGCAATAATCTCTTTTGTCATAAAGTCGACGAGAGAGAATGCCCGCTTCTTTTTTGTAGAGATATAGATCTAAATATGATGTGCCTGTAGGGCTATCTGTAGTTTCCTTCAAATCGAGTGAAGGTGGATATATATCCTTCACTGCGTCATTTAAATAGCGATTATCCACAGCGAGAAGATCGTCTATATAGCCTTTGATGAATGAAAAGGAACGGGCTTTGAATGGATCGGTTTTTGAAAGCGCCTGCATATAGCCATATTCATAAGAGAACAAATACAGGTCAGCCAACAAGAGGTGCACAATTAGTACCCATTGGAATACCTATATGCTGCTGATATATTGTGTTGCCAAATTTCACATTGATATTTTTAATGAGAAAGTCAAGCATCTCTATAAACAAAGAAGCATCCCATGAATGGTATCTCTTGTATGTAGTAGTGCTAAAGAATGCTTTATGGCTTCCAACATTAATATATTACAAGCGTCTAGTCCGTCATTCATAATCCAGCCGTCGTCCATTAGAGAATATCCGCGTCCATAATCCAAAGACCTATTCCATTTTCCATATAACAGTATTAGCACCAAATTCAAAAAGACAATCATAGTATACAAAAACATAGGCTTGTTTCCTGCAAGAAAGAAGCGTTCAACAGTTTTCAATGATGCCGGCAAGATATCATGATGTTCCAAAAATATCAAATCCGTATCGCTGATCAGTATTCTTAATCCATAATATTCGTTGTAAAGTCTACGATCAGTTTTCTTGAACACAGATATTAATGAACATAGACGGTATATGAGGTCCTGGTGAGGGATTGTAGTATAGAGAGTCGAGAAATCCAATGTGGATACATATCTGTACGGTATGTGACCTGTACACAAAAGAAAAAATTTGAATTCTCTTTCAACCGGTTTTTGTATGACTGTTTCATCAACTGAAATAACCGCTTTGGTGATTTGAATAGAATTCATGACCTTTTGAATCAGTTGGATCTCAATATAAACTTCACTATAGAAAGTAGTGCTGATCAAATCTCATTCCTTTATGTTTTGTTAAAAAGCGAAGGCAAGAAAGTCATGACCGATATCTGCTACAAAGCGGCCGACACAGAACAGTATTTGTCTTATACCTCATGCCATCCTCGTCAAACAAAGAACCAGGTATCCTTCGCACTTGCGAGGAGAATATGTACTATTGTTACTGAGAGTGATCTACGCATTGAACGCCTGAATGAACTCAAACTGTTCTTGAGAGTGAGAAATTACCCAGAGGGTGTTGTAACCAAAGGCATTGACAAAGCACTGTCTATTGATATACAGGACATTGAGAAAATCTGCAGTAGACCGCCTAAATCCAAATTTATTCACTTTTATCAACACTTTCAATCCCAATAATGCCAATTTGTTTCCCTGTTATTAGGGATAATCTTAACCTACTTGAATCGAACGAAGGACTCTGAAAAGCTTTTAATTGGGGTTCAGATTATAAACGGAAACCAACAGGCACTCAATCTTAAAAAAAACTTCTAACTTCGGCCAAATTCACACCAAATAATCAAACGTTCTCCGTATCTAAATGTGAAAAACCGACATGCAAGTGCTGTACAAACATTATTGTTGGGTCTACTTTTCTGTTTCGTCAAACGAATAAAAATTTCAAGGTCAATAGCAGTATGCGTTGCAATTCACAAAATTTACTGTATGTTATTGCATGCAATGGATGTGACAAAACATACATTGGCGAATCGGGGGGTCTACTCAGAAATAGAGTAAGAGTCCATCGGCAACAGATCAACACACCTTAATTAAGGCATCTCAAGGTTAGCAAACATATTGAAGAATGTGCTAGAGATCTTGAAACGAAATTCAGTATTTTTCCGTTTTATAAAATGAAATCCGGCTGATACAGTCAGGCGACAGACAAAGGGACAGTACTCCATTCAGAAGTTCAAACGTGAATTAAACTGTTATTAATACATGTACCTTTGTTGGTATATGAACTGTAGAATTGAAACAATTAATTATTTATTTTATGGATGCATTGACTGAAAAAGGAGATGTCAGACAGCTGTCGATAAAAGCTAACCATGTATGTATCAGTTCCGGATATGTCAGGCAATACTGCCTCAACAGACATGTCATCTAATGTTCAACTTCATGGTAATGTAGCCAATTGCTTAGTTTTTGTTTTATAGTATATATCATTTTCGGATTATAACAAACTGTTATACCTTTTGTCTACTCCATTATATTGCACATATGTGTGTCTCCAGTGTTCAATTTCTATATATAAATGCGTTTTAACATGTTGAACTGCAAGGCAACTATATGTATATATAGCCTAACATATGAATAAATATATTACTGCTATTGAAAAGTCTACCGTTTCACAAAAGAATATATTTTGTCTGGAATCAAGCCGATTTTCGAAAATAAATTATTTAAATTTGGGGACAAAAATGACCGCCAAACTTTGGGCACGGCGATGGGAACGAAATTCTCACCAACCTATGCTACCTTAGCTTTGGTATACCTCGAAAAACAGCTCTCTGATCAAGTTGAAACCCATTTCGGTAGTGATGCCAACGAAAAGAGTGAAGGTTCGTTCAAACGATTTCTGGACGATTGCTCCATAATCTGGAACTCCAATCTTGGCCGCTTCGATAAATTTCACAATCTTTTGAATGAGCTTGATCCAAATATTAAGTTTACTATGGGGAGTAGTGTGTCAGAATTTTCCTTTCTCGATATTTTGCTCAAGTGAGAAGACAACAATATCATCACAAATATTTTCTATAATTACAACACATATAAGGGAAGTGGGAAAAGGTGCCGACATACTGACAGAGCCTCATGACTTCACAGTATAATCTTCCGGTTAATCTATTCTAAAGCACATATCAAGAATCTAACGATTCGTGATATGTGTTGTATCTCAGGTACGCTTTTATTGTACCTGTTCATGTGGTAACTTGGATGATATAACCACACGGCCCCTAGCACCAGCATAAGCGGTATTAGATACAAATCTAGAGAGCTATGATGGAAATGCTCTGACAACTCCTGTATTGGTAATTGGTGAGCTGTTTCGCTGTGACAACTCGTACACTGGGGATTGGTGAGCTCTATCGTCGTCAGATAAAAATGACGGCATTTAACACAAAAGGCTAGTCTGTAAGGCCCGATGTCGACCCAGCATCAGCTTTCCAAAAATGCCAACATATATCGAAGATTAAAAAGTCTGTACAGTGGGCGGGCCTCGGGGACGAAACGTTCACCAGCAGAATCTCGCCATATACAGGTAAACATTACAACACATATAAGGGATGTGGGAAGAGGTGCCGACATACTGACAGAGCCACATGACTTCACAGTATAGTCTTCCGGTTAACCTATTCTAAAGCACATACCAAGAATCTAACGATTCGTGATATGTGTTGTATCTCAGGTACGCATTTATTGTACCTGTTCATGTGGTAACTTGGATGATATGACCACACGGCCCCTAGCACCGGCATAAGCGGTATTAGATACAAATCTAGAGAGCTATGATGGAAATGCTCTGACAGCTCCTGTATTGGTAATTGGAGCTGTTTCGCTGTGACAACTCGTACACCGGGGATTGGTGAGCTGTAAGGCAACTGACGCCAAACAGTACCTGTCATAGGATTCATGTCACCCTCGGCATAAAAAAAACCCGATTCCTTTCACGCATGCGAGGAGAATTTGTACCATTGAGGAAAGCTATCAAGGAACCACCTAGCCAAGGATTACTTACATTCATCAACACTTATAATCCATATAATGACAACTTTTTCCAATAATCAAGGTGCTCGAATCGAATGAACGAGTGAAAAAGTGTTTTGGGGGATTAAGGTAATAAATGGAAAGCAGCAGGCACCAAACCTTAAACAATTACTCACCTCTGCTAAGTTCACATAAAAACGTAATGCTTTTTCTGTGTCAAGATGTAGAAACAACAGGTGTAAATGCAGTCGTTTTTGTTTCGTCAAACTGGTACTAATTTCAGTTACCAGTGACATGAAGTGCAGCTCACAAGATTTGTTGTATGTCATTTCTTGCAATGTACATGTAGTCTGAGAGCCATGTTGAAAAAAGGCCTTATTTTAAAAATTTGCTCACCCCACCGGCAAGATAATTTTCATTTATACCATGAATTTCTATGACCATTGCGGGTATCAACCAGGGTAGATGTAGAGTTCCAAAGTGGTGCAGATTTTTTTATTGCCGCTGAAATTACACCCTAAAGATATTCGCTTTGTTCCATTGAAAAATGAGGTAGGTTACATTAAACAACCCAGTGAATCTTATTTATAGCCTAATCGGTCAGATCTATAGTACATATTACTCATCAATAATGGCAGAGTTATATACTATCATGATTTGTTTATGTAATCCAATCGTATGGCGTCACATGAGGACCATATCCAAATGTCAACTGAAAAAAATACTGCCTTTCAAAAAGGGATATATGTATTTGAATTGCTATATATCTCTTAAAGCTGATCCCATCTATCCAAACATCATCATTTATTGTTCAGCGCTACGTAGCGCAGTTTTCTAACACCTAACGTAGTTGTATTCGAATCCTATGGTACAATTGGGGGGTAAACCTCGAATGTTATTTGAAAAAAAAAAAATCACCAGATTGAAAAAGGAGGTATGTGTGAATAAATTGACATATCTTTATTATTAATAACCCTAAATGTTTGAAATGTATTATATTGTATTTATTATATATGCCAGACTTATATAAAATCAGGATTTGGTTTTGTATATCAATGCATGACATCATTCAGGGGCCGTATCCAAATATCGACTTGAAAAAATTATTCCTTTCCAGAGAAGGAGGTTCGTGCACTTCATTGGCCGTAATTCACTTATGAAATCATCCAATCTTTCTAAACATTATCATATTCAGTTCAGCATTTTCAGTGTAGTGTTTATTATCAGAGGTGTTTTTTACATCCCAGTTGTATGATATCACTTGAAGGTAATATTCACGTGTCAATTGAACAAAAAATGAACACTCTGAAAGACGGGTGTATATGTAATTGAAGATTTATATCCTCCTTAAATATTGCCTAATCTGTCTAAACTCAATTTCCAACTACTCCGCACTATTGACAAAGTAACATCGTGTAACCATTTGGTGTTTTTTTTTTCATCTCAACCGATGATAACAAATAGGGGCCATATCAGAATTACTGATAGAAATCAGTAATTCTGAAGAAGTCTCCTGCAGAGACGAAACGAATATAATTAACGATTATTGACTAAGTGTGTCTAAACTTGAACCAATATTCAGAGTTGGTCAGTATGAGTAACAGTAAACTGTATACTGTATATTAACCATATGATTTCACATAGTCTGCATTCAATTTACAAATGAGAGAGAGAGAGAGAATTAAGGCTTAACGTCGCGTTCAGCAATTTACAAGTGAACACGAATAAATAGGTAGTATGGTATTACGGGAGATTGAATGGTGCCAGGGAATATTCAGTCCAGTTTCACAATCCAAGTGTACCACGTCAGAAGATTAATACAAGGTAGGATTGAGTGAACGTGGCTGTTGGAGACAATCATCGCCGAGTTGGTGACCTAAAGTACCTTTCCCAGACTGATCACATGGGTAATACATCGAAAAGGGCTTTGAGATACAACACATATCACGAATCGTTAGATTCTTGGTGTATGCTTTAGAATAGGCTAACCGAAAGGCTATACTGTGAAGTCATGTGGCTCTGTCAGTATGTCGGCACCTCTTCCCACTTCCCTTATATGTGTTGTAATTGCTAATCAAAGAAGAACAAAGTGATAGGATATAAATCACTCATGGGTGGTAGATCAGTAGCTCTAGTACAGAGTGGCTTATCTGGTGGAGTTACCCAATTATAGTAGCTAAAAATTCCCTTTGAATAGCAGTAATAGTAGCGAAGCAACTGCTTTTTTAAAATATGTATTTTTTCGAAAATTCCAAAATCAAAATCTCTCTACAACACATCATTCCGGAAACTTTTTATCCTGATTTATTTTGAACATATTTCTACTATACTTCGTGCAAAAGATCCGGGATTACACGTCTAAGGCCAGGCGCACGGATCACGCTTAATATGGGATGTTTTGCGGAACTCGAACTAGGAAATAACCGATTTATTCGTTTAACTCTTCACACGTTCATAGCTCAATCTTGCTCACACAATCAGCTACGTTTTGAAAAGTATAAGTCTGATTGGTTAAAGTCATGCGCAGTCAACGGATGGTAGACCCTAATCAAGGACAAAAGGTTCGTATTGACACTTGAAGAATGGAGTCGGTTTACATGATCAAGAATTGGTTCAGCATCATTATTAATTGAATTGACATGTCGAGGTCAAATGACTTGCTTTTTGCAGATTGTTATCAGATGCTAAGCATAATTATGAATATACTTCTCGTAATCAAGGCTGAATGCGTCAAAGTTTCCTTTTTAATCGTTTTGGAATATAAAGTCGTGGACTAATAATCAGAAATAAATTGAATATGACAGGGACAAGATGTCATTCAATGAATGAATCGTTTTATTATTCGGGGCATTTATTTAAACCTCGTGAGTGTACAATTATCAAAATCCAATGTTTCACATCAAAACTCATCATCT
Source organism: Hanleya hanleyi (assembly GCA_036873755.1). Lineage (NCBI taxonomy): Eukaryota > Metazoa > Mollusca > Polyplacophora > Lepidopleurida > Hanleyidae > Hanleya > Hanleya hanleyi. Next base: position 78,494 of record JAVTVY010038655.1, read on the forward strand.
TGGGCCCAATTTTCCCTGACCTGTGATCCAGTGTCCCTCTTCTACAGATAATGGGACCCAATGTACCTTCAATGGACCTTTTAGAAATTTGAAATTTACTTCGTATCGAATTCTTCAAATTGATAAGCAATGCGTTGAATATTTGCTTGGCGAGTGTGCATTTTGAATAGCATCAATGGCTGTTTCGTAATTTATCGATGAAGCTCCAGCGGAAAGCTTACTTAAACAAGGTGAAAAATCACTATGAAACTGTTGCAGTAAATTTTATGAAGCTGAAGGTACAGTGATATCTGAAATTAACCTCAATCTCATGAAGAATTTAACATTTCTGATAAAGTCCAAGGCCGCCATTTCAAAATTAGCAATCATACAGTATGCGGTAAGTGAATATTCAATGACCTTAAAGTTACCTGGATTTATTGTACCAATCATTCTGTAGCTTTTACAAGTCTCGTTCATACTCGTTTGACGCAAAGGCGCTACACAATAGGAAAACTCATACTTGGCAGTCAAATGTAAAACTGAACTACAATTACTAACTCTGTGAATAACTGATGCAGTTGTTCTTAAGAAATATATAGTAAAACATGTACAGTTACAGACGAACTATTCATTAAGAAGATATGTTGAACCTATTACCTATGTCCTGCTCTCCCATATTTTGTTCAGTTTGTATTTTAAAACGAATCTCAGTTACACATGATAATAATATGATAACAATGTTCATTAATACACGACACAGTCCAGACAGATTGGATCAGTATTGAAAAAATATGCTATATAATCGAACATACCCCCTTTAGCAGCCGCGACTACGTTTTCGACTTGATATTTGAATATAGTCCCCCGACGACGTTATACAGTTGGGAAACTACCAGCTATCTCGCTAATATATAACTTCGCTTTCAACTGCTGAGTAATAAATGAGGCAGTTTAGACAGCCCAAATAATTATTAAGAAATATGTAGCGGGTAGTTTTCAAGACGGAGTAGATTTGTTCAAGTGAAATGTGAATACAATCCCCAAATACATCATACGGTTGAACGATAAAATCAAAGTACTAACTGAAATTACAACACATATAAGAGAAGTGGGAAGAGATGCCGACATACTGGCAGAGTTCCATGACTTGACAGTATAGTCTTCGCGTTAACCTATTCTAAAACACATACCAAGAATCTAACGATTCGTGATATGTGTTGTATCTCAGGTACGCTTTTATTGTACCTGTTCACGTGGCAACTTGGATGATATAACCACACAGCCCCTAGCACCAGCATAAGCGGTATTAGATACAAATCTAGATAGCTATGATGGAAATGCTCTGACAACTCGTATATTGGTAATTGGTGAGCTGTGTCGCTGTGACAACTCGTACACTGGGGATTGGTGAGCTGTATCGTCGTCAGATGAAAATGACGGAATTTAACACAAAAGACTCGTCTGTAAGGCCCGATGTCGACCCAGCATCAACTTCCCACAATGCCAACATATATCAAAGACCAAAAGATCTGTACAGGGAGCGGGCCTCGGGAATTTCACCACGTTTACATAGATTGATTCAATAATAAGGGAGATATAGCGATACAAATACACCTACCCCCTTTTCTAAACTCCTAGACTAATGAATGTGACAAAACGTATATCGGTGAAACTGGATATTTGCTTAGAAATAGAGTTAGGTCCATCGTCAACCAATTAATACGTCTGTATTAAGACACTTGGTTATTTTGAAACTAAATTCAATATTTTCCCCTTTTACAAAATGAAAACAGATGACAACATCAGGCGACAGACGATGGAACAATACTTTATTAGTGAATTCCGATGTGAATTAAACTGTTGAATTGTTATACTAGAATTGTTATAACACACTAGATAATTAACCCCAGTATCAGTCAAGTTATTGAAGTGGGAGCAGATGTAATTGTATAGCATTGAACGGTCTGTCTGAACATTAATATTGAAAATTATACCATTCAGCGACTATGGCAAACAAAAGGCCTGCTGTTATCACACAATGTAATCATTGTAACTTTTTTGAGATCTCCTGTAACCTTGTAAAACTTGTTAGGATAAGTCAAATGACACAGGACTTGTCCATACCCAATCTCTGTAAACTCAGACATAATATCATACCGTATAGGTTAACCTAGAATGGCCCATACCAACCCACATATGACCATATACAGAGGACAGTATACAACATATACGGAACACGAAGACTTGTAATCTGACTAATTCATGTGTAATTGTCAAAATAGTATATAATAGGCATATTGTTTGATCATTAGCAAAATGCAAAATGTTATATTCTCACCTATCTGGAACCATTCTCAATTGGAGTCACTCACTCGTCCTCATGTATTATCTGCTTTTCACTGTAGATAATATGACCATGCGTGCTACACAATAGTCCCATGAAGGGACATCCGAGAGACAGCGAGGAATTCAGATACTCGATTAAAAGCTGCAGTCTTCCGTGTCAAACAATATAGCACGCATTGTCGTCCCAAAATAGACGACAGACTGGTGTCCATCCACTGAGCATGTCGCGTTATTAAAGGTTATACAAAATGGTCCCAAAATCTGCTACTTTTTGTGCTAAATTGTTGTAGAGGTGATTATATAGACTTGTTTTACATTTTTGTATGTTTTCAAACTGCCCAAGGTTGGAAATAGCAGCAGTGAAGTGCGACAATTTCATGCCCCTTTCAAAACGGCGAAAGCTGTGACCGCTTGACCTTTGACGTCACAACCTGATTACGATCTCGCTCAAATGCCTGTTGTGACGTCAAAATGTCAGCGACATCACGCTAGAACTCTCACAGTTGGGTGAATCTTTCGTAACAACGCCCGACGTCATAGACTATGACGTTTAGGGCGCAATCGTAATCAGGTTGTGACGTAATGCACCAGAGGTCACGGCTCCAATACGTTTTCCCCCACATGTGTGCTATGCGTGTCCTAAAACCCACTTCAACGACATTATTCGAGACAAAAATACTAATTTGTTGTTTGGAACACTACTGGGTATGTTTCAATGCAATGTAGTATAGAGTCATTTGGTATAACCTTTAAGGTGGCTCCCTGGTTCGGTGCAAAGTCATGTCATTTTCCTCATATTTTTTTTATAGCTCAGGAAGTTCATCCTATATCAGAAAATGATATAAAAATTGGGGCATAGCGTATTACTTCTTTCTAATTTTCAGCTTGTATAACGTGGCAAATTGGTACAATGTGAATACTATGTAAAACATCCAATGCTTGAGACATAATTGTTTTCAGAATATTCAAAATTCATGTCAATTTTCTCATTTTTTTAATATGTATTCTTTGAAACATCTAGTTTTTGAATAACTCAAATCTAAGGTAGGTCGCCATCCAAAAAAGGGCGTGAATGTGGCTTTGAATCTACTTACTCCCACACCTTTTCCCGCCATTTTGCATGAAGTCCCAACAATGCAACGTCATGACATCGACAAATGCCACGCCAACAAAGATTTTGCCATTCGACGTCATGACGACACAACGGATAATTTAACAATTGCTTACAAAACGAGCTGCTGAAACGTAAACGCTGCATGTCAAAGTATCTCATTCTATCCATTCGCTCACAAGAGTACGATTGCGCAAGAGGCTGCCCAGAACAGTCATTCTTGTAACCAGTGAGTGAGTGAGTGAGCTAGTGAGTGAGTGAATATGATTTAACGTCGCTTTCAACTATATTGTAATGATGCTAGTTTATGTTTGCAACAGACTATAGTTTGTGACGTCGCGATTCTGACGTCACGCACCGTTGTATTTTGGTTCCAGCGTTGCCGATATTTACACTTGATGTATTTCTTCACTGGTCTACGCAATAAACCGTAGATCTGGTGATTTCCGTGGTTTGTTCTGTCTTCGTGATGCTAACCACGCCTGCAGATAACGACGACATTACATTGGTGTCAAGAAGTGTCATTTCCTCTCGAACCCAGGGGAAATATTTGAAGAAAACTGAACTTTGTGCGGACACGTACGACGGTGGAATCCAGTTTCCGACATCATCAAGTACACATTGGTGAGATCGTTTTAATCTGGATTTTGATTGAAGTAATTCAGTGAAAATATCCCATCGTCATCTTACTGATAGTTTCCAGAAGTTATAGATTCTGGTACATACAAAATATTTTACTTGCAGAAAATTAGAATTGAATATAGACTGTTGTTGTTGTTGTCTCCCCCCCCCCCCACCGCCCCCGTTTCCCCCGTTACACTCTTTAAATTAGCAACAACATTATTTTATTCGTTCCAGATAATTGAAAGAGGTACAATTTTCTATGATAGTAATTGTAAAAAATTACTAAAAGTGTTTATTGATCAGATAAAAGTAACCCCTTTCACGCCAAGCTGTTTACGTGCAGACAATTGCATGTCGTTGTGATTGTCGTGTTGTTTTCTATAGTCTATTTCATAAACTCTTGTAACGTCCTAGTTCGACAGTTACAGGTGATTTTTTTTTTCTCTCTCTCTCGCTAGTTATTGCATATTGACTTGATATTGTGAAGTGATGTTCATATAATACTTGTAACTAAATGCAGTGAAAGTCATTGAAGAGTGTGACATAACTTCTATTGCATACAGTAACAGTGGTGGTAAATTCTACCATTAGTTTTACAGCATATTGTGAAAATTATTGGCATAATACTGTCTGCACTCATTGACGATTCTGCCACTATTTCTTTTGTATTCAGTGGGATTCTTATTAAATTCTGTCAATATTTTTTTTGCATACTGTGAAGTTTATTGATAATTCTAATCACACACACTATTGCATACAGTGGAATTCATCGCATATTCTGTCATTATTTCTATAGTATAAAGTGGCATTCATGGTAAACTTCACCATTATTTTCTTTCACATGTTGACAAATTTGTTGATAATCTTGCCAACATCCCGATTTCATACAGTGAAACGCATTGAATATTTCTCTATTATTTAAATTAGATGGCGAGAAATTCTTTGTACATTGTCTCCTTAATTATATTGAATAGTAAGGAATTTATTGGACATTTTGTCATTGTCCTGCTGTATACTTAGGATTTACAGTAGTGTTTCACAGTATTCCTGTTTAATTCTATACACACTTACCGTCTCCATGAGTATTGGGGATTTGCATAAATTTCTTGAACTTCGACCTCTAGTTATTCCCAGTGTAGAAAATAGTTCATTCGCCATTTTGCTGTCGGACAGTAAGGCCTCCTATTTAGACAGTAATTCTCAAGCTGGGCAACTTCCACTGACTTTCCTGTATGAGCCTGGGCAGCGAGCTAAAGACTTGGTGAATCTGCTCATTGAAGAATTACCTAAACTTACATCGAAGGAACGGAAACCTGCCATTGTGTATGTCTGGGTTGGAACTTAACAGTCAAAAGTTCACGGAAAACGGTTGATGTGAGACACTGGGGTGACCAAACACCAAACCAGGTTTTTGAACAATTAATTAGACTTCGAGATTTTATTCTCTCAAGTTCTTGCTTTGTGAAGTTTATAAGCCTCCCCTCTCAGTCCATTATCAAGTACAATCAATCCAAGGGTAACAGGGGAAATAATTGGGAAGAGGCAGAGAAGGAAGTCCAACGACAGTGTGATTATCTTAATGCCAAAATCTACCCTCTAAACGAGTCTTTGGGTCGAAATACACTAAACTTTCAAACAGATTTGATAAGAAGTAGGAGAAACCGAGCCCCAAAAGTCAACTTCGACGTCCTATTTGATGGTGTACACCCAACCGATTTGTTGGCTAGAAAGTGGATTAAGCGGTTACAGTTGGACATAGTTACTGAGTGCTACCAAGAAAACTTGGATGTCCTGAGCGTAACAGTAGACCCACAGGAGCCACAAAGTTTCAATTTGAACGATGGCGGGAACAGAAGATGAGATGAATTATTCAACTATTGATAGTAGGCATGATAACTGGAGCAATGAATCCCAGCTGGAAGACACAACGTCACAGCAAGGGAATGGAACAGAATCATTGCAAACCATCATGCAAAATTTAGTGTCTGAAATAAAAAGTATTCGCATCGACCACAATGAGCTGACAAAAAGTATGGTGGACATAAGGAAAGAACAGACTGAGCAAGGGGACATAATTACATCTCTCCAACAGTCTATTGGAGCTAGGCCTAAATCATCATCGGCACCATCGGCTTCTAACTCTGTAGTTTCTTTACCAACAGATGCAAGAAGTACAGATGTTAGAAGGGAACCAAATTTATTTCAAGGCCAACCTACAATGTCCAGTTTCCTTCCTGAATTAAACACTATATCAAGATGGGAACAAGGAAGAGGACCAAGGGCAATGGATAACAATAATCCAACTGCCAATGAGAATGCTAACCTGAATAATAATTATTCCCAGGTTCAGTGATTCCGTCGGTCTGATGTTCCTCGTCAAAAACTTGACAAATATGATGGAAAAGATGAGTGGGAAATCTTCATCCTTCCATTTGAGCGGATAGCTAGGCTAGACTGATGACGAGAAGGTGGATCCAAGATTGTCTGGGAGGAGATGCAGTCCGTTTTCTTTGCACACTACCGGATGCTGTGAGAGATAATTATACAGAGCTACATAAATCACTATCTGAGAGGTTTGGTAGAAAGCAGCCACCTTCAGCAGCTCGTAAACGCCTGTCAGACAAAAGAAAGAGACCCAGAGGAGTTTGCGGAAGAGGTGCGCAGATTGGCTGTCAAAGCATTCCCGGATGTCACCCAAGAGTTGCGGGAACAGTTGGCAGCAGAAGCGTTCTTGAAAGGGCATAAAAACCCAAAGGTAGCCTATGCAGCCATGGATCGGCGACCAGAGACTCTTGCCAAGGCACTTGATGAGGTGATCACTCTGGAACATAACTACAAAGCGACAGTTGCGTGTGATTCGTATGAGACTTCTGCACAACGAACACGACGTGTTTCATGGCAAGACGAACACTCCGAATGTTCGGAGGAGGAACAGCCGGTATCAAGGCGGATCCAGGGAGGACGAACTTATCCACCTGGGAAATCATTTGGGGATCGACTTGACAAAATCGAACAGTTATTGACCAAAATTCCAGCACTTATTACTCAGCAAGCTAGCAGTTTAGCTAAGGGATCAGATGCTAAAGTAGGGACGAAGAGTGTTGTATGTTATAATTGCGGTTGTGAGGGTCAATTTAGGCAGGGGTGTCCAAAACTTCGGTCCGGGAGCCCACCCCGCTGGCGGGCAAGATCCCGTAGCCCGGATGTCGCAACACCTGAACGGAGCAGCGATAGCAGCCCGAACATTAAATCGAGGATCGAACACAATAACCCCAAACCAACTATCACTCTGGGACGTTTAACTCGATCGATGAGCAGTATTGTTATTCCGGTGAACATCAACGATACAGAAGCGGAGGATCTGGTTGATACGAGTGCTGATGCCACTATTATATCTGAGGAACTAGCTAGACAAGCCAGTTTATCTCTACATGACTCATATCCCCTGAAGTTGTATAATGCCGAAGATGGGGCAGAAATGGATGCCAAAGGAGGAGTCACTGTGACACTTCGTTTGGCGGGAAAAACTTGGAAATGGCCTGTTTATATAGCACCAATCAGGGACCAAGCATTCATAAGCCTGGATTTTCTCACGGAGGTAGATGCCACCATCTTGTCCAAGCAAGGTGACCTTATCATCCAAGGAACAGTGATATCGGGGAAGAGAGGTGATACAGACAGCAACTACAAAGTTACATCGGTCACTCTTAACGTGTCAGAGACAATTCCACCGGAAAGTGAGAGGGTTGTAATTGGAAGAGTAGGGACACCTGACCCAACTCGGACTGCAGTTCTGGACCCGGGCTCACTTCATGGAGGATTGTTGCTGGTTCTGTGTTGGTGGAGATGAAGGACCTGGTTCCTGTCAGGGTACTGAACCCCAACCCCTCTTCTGTGAGGATGGCAAGAGGAACCTACCTCGGCAAATTGGTAGAAGTACAACCGGATCACCCATATGAATCGACAAATGAAGCGTCACAAGAGTCTCCTTCTGCACGCAGATTGTCAGAGGGGGCAGTGATACCACCTCACTTAAAAGACCTGTGGGATAACTGTCGCACGAACTTCACCCCAGAGCAAGCAGATGTAGTCAAGGAAGTGCTTATTGAATTTCAAGACATATTTGCCAAGGACAGTGAGGATCTTGGTTGCTTCTCTGAGGTATCCCATCATATATCAACGCAGGATTCAGCACCTATCCGTCAACCAGTGAGGGGAACACCGCTGGGTTTCCAAGATGAGGAAGAAGCACATCTTAAGGGCCTGATCGACAGTGGTGTCGTGGTAGCTTCTCAATCAGAGTGGGCAAGTCCTGTAGTACTGGTTCGGAAGAAGGATGGTGGATTACGCTGGTGCATTGACTATCGTAGACTAAATGACGCAACTCGGAAAGATGCTTACCCCCTCCCCAAGATTGAGGAATGTCTAGACACACTTAGTGGAGCAACTATGTTTTCCACATTGGATTTACAAAGTGGATATCACCAAATAGAAATGGCAGAGGAGGACATGAGTAAAACTGCTTTCATTACGAGGTTTGCTTCATTCGAGTTTACCAGGATGCCGTTTGATTGTGTGGAGCCCCTGGAACATTCCAGAGGGCAATGGAGCTGGTTCTCAGAAGACTTCAATGGAAACACGTCCTTGAAACTAAAGCCAGAGAAATGTATGCTGTTCCAAAAGAAAGTTCTTTTCCTGGGACATGTAGTCAGCGAGCAGGGAGTGGAAACTAACCCAGCCTTGGTGGAAGTAGTTAAGAATTGGCCTGTTCCCAAGAATGTAAAGGATATACAAACCTTTCTCGGTCTGAACAACTATTACCGCAAATTTGTTCGGGATTACGCCGATAGAGCAAAGCCGCTGTATAACCTAGTGAAAAAGAAAGCTGTGTTTGACTGGTCAGCTGAACAAGACGACGCATTCAAAGACCTAAAAGACCTCCTGCACAGGAACGTTATTGCGTCACCAGACGCGAACTTCTTGCCATAGTTAGCTTCACGGCCCATTTTCGTCATTATCTCTTGGGGCAGAAGTTCATCCTTAGAACAGATCACAGCAGCCTGACCTGGTTTTTCCGCTTCAAATCACCACAAGGTCAACTAGCTCGACGGCTGGAAGAATTAAGCCAGTACCATTTTGTGATACAACATCGTGCCGGTAATAAGCACAATAACGCAGATGCCATGTCCCGAGTCTCAGATAACCAAGCCTGTGACTGTTATCAAGCTGGGATCGATCCATTACAGCTCCCATGTGGCGAATGCGAGCATTGCCAAAAACTGAGCAAAGAATGGGAATGTTTCGAACAAGATGTTGATGACATCTTACCATTGACCATCCGTAGGCTGCCATCCTTCAAGGCTACTGCGTTCTCTGTGGCAAGCAACTGGCTTCCCGGTTACTCAAGTGAAGAACTACAGGATGCACAAATTACAACACATATAAGGGAAGTGGGAAGAGGTGCCGACATACCGACCCAGATCTCATTATCTTGAGAAAGTGGATTCAGGAAGGCCCACCAGCAGAAAAGGAGCAGGTTTCCCTAGAAAGCCCAGCACTGAGACATTTCTGGCTCTGTTTCCAACAAATAGTGATGATTGATGGCCTGCTATATTACCAATGGAAGAATCCAGATGGCGGTGATCGGCAGTGCTTGATTATCCCAGACAGCATGAAACAAGAGGTGTTAACCCTATGCCATGATCTACCGACTGCAGGACATCCAGGCATCACTCGTACCTTGGAACGAGTGAAGCAACTATTTTATTGGGTAGGGTTTTCTGGAGATGTCGACAAGTATGTTTCACGTTGTAAGCAGTGCTCCTTACAAGAACGGGATTGTCGTCCTGGTATAGCCAGCTTACAACAGTATCAGTGTGGTGCCCCAATGGATAGGGTTCAGTTGGATATTCTTGGACCCTTTCCCCTGTCAAAGCGTGGAAAAAAATATGTGTTGGTTATTATAGACCAATTCACCAAATGGACAGAAGCTCACGGGCTACCAGACCAGACCGCAGAAACTACTGCCAGCACATTACTTACTGAGTTTATCTCACGGTTCGGGATACCACTAGAGCTGCACACAGACCAGGGTCGAAATTTTGACAGCAACCTCTTCCAGAGGCTTTGTGACTTGCTGGGAATCGCAAAAACAAGGACAACCCCATACCACCCATCCTCAAACGGGTTAGTTGAGAGATTCAACAGAACCTTGCTACAAATGATACGGTGTTACATTGATGAAGGACAATCTGGGTGGGATGAACATTTGTCTCTCCTCACCGCTGCTTATCGAACCACTCCGCACTCAGCCACTGGCCTGACCCCAAATAAAATGTTTTTTGGGCGGGAACTCTACCAACCGGAAGGGGTAATGTTGAATAAGGCTGATGACTCCATGGATGATTCCGATCCCCTGGACTTTGTTGATTCTATTGAAGCTGCCTTGAACCGTAGTCATTCCTTTGTGCGCCAGTCCCTTAAGGAAGTACAACGTAAACAAAAGAGGTTGTATGACCTTAAGCCCAATCATCGAGCATTTACTTGGGTGATTTGGTACATGTTCGTCACACTGCTAAGACCAAGGCTCGCTGCCCAAAGCTCCAACCCCAATGGAACGGTCCTTTTGTTGTGATGAAGAGGTTAGGGCCCGTTCTGTATTTAATTTCCGACAGGAAGATTTCGAAGGTGTTTCACCATGACAGACTGAAGAAATGCAATACCGAGCACATCCCGTATTGGGTAGCAAGGAAGAGAAAAGAGGTTCATGAAACTGGAAAGCAGGAACAAACACGTCCTGAACCTGGAACAGATGAGACTATGGAGGTATCTTGTGCATCGCCGGAGCCACAGTGGCACAGCGGAAGCACAGATTCTGTTTGTACCGACAATACTGATGGAACAGACGCCTTACAGAGATCAGCCGTAGTGGAAGCGGATTCCTGTGCACTACAGGAGCCACAGAGACACAGTAGTGACACAGTGACCCCTACCAATGAGGCAGTGACGGCGAAACTCCAAGAAAGTTCCAGACCAAGAGACAAGACTGCATCTACAGGTGGCAAGTTGGGGTCAGAGTGGCACGACTTGTCAAGCCTATTTGAGGAAACCAAAAAGACTCGCTCTGGAAGATTGGTTAACGCTCCAAAACGACTGGATTTATAAGACTTTATTTTGCTTGTTAATTTACATTGCTTTGAATTGATGTATTTTGATGGGACTCAAATCTTGTAAAACGGAGAGCAGTGTAATGATGCTAGTTTATGTTTGCAACAGACTATAGTTTGTGACGTCGCGATTCTGACGTCAGGCACCGTTGTATTTTGGTTCCAGCGTTGCCGATATTTACACTGGATGTATTTCTTCACTGGTCTACGCAATAAACCGTAGATCTGGTGATTTCCGTGGCTTGTTCGGTCTTTGTGATGCTAACCACGCCTGCAGATAACGACGGCATTACAATATTTTAGTCATATCGCGACGTTGGGTCCTATTCCTTTTCACACCTGGGAACCACACGGGTGGGGTCCTATTCCATTTTACCCCCGAGAACCCCACGGTTGCCTCAGTGAGTCGCCTCTTACGACAAGCTATCTGAAGAGCTGAGGCCTATTCTTACCATGACCTGCGGTGTGCATAACGACAGCCCAGGTCAATCCGCGGAAGCCCCACGGGGCTCCTTGTAACCAGGGACCCACCTTAAGGTCCATTCTCACTATGCGATTTGAAGTAACAACTTGTAGCATACAGCTCATTACACTCGTACGATTTTCGTCGCATGCTACAAGTCGTATGAAATAGAACAGATCCTATTTCATGCGATTATTTGCATGCTACAAATCGGAGGAATCCCCCTCCAAGTTGTTACTACATATCGCATCTTGAGAATGGGCCTTTAGATGCGTACTAGTCTAGCATTTCTGTTCACAACCGTTTTCAAAGCGAGGTCAATGTTGTCACCATGATGGCATTCATGGAAATTGACATAGTCCATGGACGTCATGGGAAACTTTGTCACGCGAGGGTTACGCGGGTTACGTTACGTTACATTGAAACATCGTTAAAACGTGGCATTTAAGAACCACACATTCGTTTTCTGAAGGAGGCCTAAGCTGCTGTGGGCGAAAGACTGATATATATATATATATAGGAACTGCCAATTATGGTGTAGGATAGATAGTTCAGCAAAACTATCTACTATATCTATACGGTACCTTTAAAACCGTACTGTTTGTCTGTCCGTGTTTTTATAACTCGATAAACACGCGACGTTGAGATATAATATATACGCAATTAAGAAAGGTATTGACCAGGAGAGTGATATAGGCCTATTTTGGACCGGGTCCTGGGGCGGAAGTAGTCCACGCCCATATTGCGTTTTCCTACGTTTTAAGTGTATAATCGGCATATACAATAGACGACATAAATACAGTGCAAAGCTTGGTGGTAAATGTCGTACATTATTGCTAGAGACCGATATGGGCCGGAAAAGGGGTGTTATTTCACAAGCAAAATAAATGGTTCAGACTGAAATCTGTGAAAAGTAACAGGCTGTTACGGAGCCGTAAAACGGACATGGAAATTTTTGTTTAGCTCCTATTAAGTCGTTATAACGACTTATTAAGTAACTTATTAAGATTTGTGTTACCCACCCTCACTGAGTTCAAAAGACCGGCGACATGAAATCATTCGATACACATGGCCATAATATAATTTTCTGAAAGACGCACGCTTGTTGATTGCCTGGTCACATCTACCACATGCTTGATCCATTTTTCAGAGTCATTATCAATTAATGCTTACAATAGCTCTCAGCGTGAATCAGAATGCTCTCCTTTCAAACGTTGTTTACAATATGACCGCCCGTCTCCACGCGATGATCCAGCTGTGATGACGTAGCCAGCCGGAAAATATAACACGCTCTCTCATTGGCTTAGCAGAAAAGACGCAATGGGGCTGCGGGCCAGGCATTTGTATAGGGGTGAAGTCAGAGTCTGTTTACCGAGGGTGCATTCCACACCTAAATGATGTGCGGCTAAAAACAGGCATGGGTTCGGATCTTCGGCCATAAATAGATGTAAAATCTTTAACAAAAACCCTGTAAAAGTATATATTTTCTAAATGGGCAGACTCGTGCCAATATTTCAGGGACTTGTGAGCTATTGAAATTGAAAAGGAAAGACGTTCAATCGTCCTTAAACCTTCTTCAACTTTTTTGCAAACGTACGAAATGATTTTCTTCTTATGTATGTTAACCCTATCTGGCCTGGGCGATTTGGAGTGTATCGCAGCCTGGGGGGGGGGGGCGGAAAGTGCCCCCCAATATATTTTCTCTACCACTAAGGCTAGAGCGCTGAAACTTACCACACAGTATCTTTGGTTCAAGCTCTACCGGGAAATGTAACAAAATCCAAGATGGCCGCCATGATGACGTCACAGTGACGTCATCTTCTCGGAAGCCATTTTTCGGCCTTTTTGGGGTCGATTTTTCGAAATTTTTATTTTTCCGATTTTTCTCTCGAAAAAAATCAAATAAAATATAGAATAATTAGTTATTCATAAATAAAATACTTTCAAGGACTTTTAGGCAAGGAAAATGTGAAGAAATGGAGCGAAAAGATTGAAAAACACGACTTTCGCGGATACCACATGGCCGCCATTTCGAACTTACCCATGATCCTCTGCCCGGGGGTACATGAAAATAGGCTCAAAATGACCCCAATAAGATAAGCTTAAAAATCACCAAGTTTCAGCCTCCTCGGTTTTGTCGTTTCGGAGCAGCAGAGAAAAGTTCACTCGGGGGGCACTTTCCGCCCCCCCCCCCCAGGCCAGGTAGGGTTAAAGTGTTTCCCGTCCAAAGTACAATTTAAAATGGCGAAAAAACAGGGGGTCGACCTACTCGTTTTTTGTAAAATTTTATCGCCATAAATCATCATTTTCGATTCCCGAAAAAGTGCGGATTTTGGCCCGCCAGATATTCAATTCCGGACACGATTAACTCTGTAGTGGCGAGTGGGTGCGATCAACAAGCAATTGTTATAGCCTCGTTTGGAGAAATGGTTACGTCCAGCCGGTAGAAAGGTAAGAAGAATTACCATGCTGTCAAAATCGGGCGACCTTCATTATTATAAAATTAGGGAGGGACCACTTTGTGCGAAACAGTGGCAAGTGTGGAGTGCACCCTTTAGGCTAGGGTATTTTCTCAGAATTTTTGTTCTCAAGGCTATGACAATCTGGGATTGTTTGCGAGTTTCTTGGTATGCGACACTTGCTTGTAGTATGCATTTTTATCGGATATCCCGTCAATCACTTTCCCCCTATCCCATCTTTGGTTTTGCGACTTTTGCTGAAAAATCACGAGTTTACGATCTCAATAAGAATATCATAGCATTATGCATTGACCGTGACAATCAGACCCATGTACAAAGATCGGGAGTGATGACCAGCTTTCGAATGAGGCATGAGGAGCAAAATAAACACAAAAATAGCTGAAATTCGAGCCAAATTGTCAATAATTTTTCATTCCGACTTTTCCAATAGATTGGGGGGTGGGAGTATAAACTTCGAGATAAAAGGGACAAAACCAGAATAATACGCCCTCATTCACTTTCGATCAGGGTATTGGTGTGATCCGTATGGAAAATTAATCACTTTGACATTCTCATTGTTAATAATAAGACATACAGGTCACTAATCGTAACATATATTCCTAACCAAGGGTAGGTAATTCTATATAGGTCTAAATAGCATATATGCAAGGTCAATGCTATCATACCATGTAGTATGCATAAAATCGAAACATTTTTGACTAAGATAAATGATTTTTATGATCCCGTGTCATCACAAGGTCCGAATAAGCGCTTTTAACGAGTGTAGTGTAGGAGGACATACGATATTTGTCCTACTCGTGTATTATAACCGCGCAATGGAGCCTACATTACAGGGGCGGCGGAACCGGGGGGGCCAGGCCCCCCCAATATTCAGAGAGGGGGGGCCAAGGACCACTTTGGCCCCCCCAATAATTTCGCTTAACCACTTGGTCTCCATAATAATTTCGCTCAGCACTAACGCCTATGCATGTGCACGGGTAGCCTAATATTAAATGCCATGAACCGATTCCGAGAAATGAATAACAGCTGTGACGTGCGCAAAGTTTCGTACGAGGGAAATTTGACCCAAATGTTGATATCCGAGGAAACCCGACCTTCAAAAAGTCGTTGTGGCTCGAAGTTATGTCTGTGGCCCGCACATTTCGCCAAGTTAATAAATATGCAGAGAAGGCTGTCGGAATTCTTCGGGAAAAGTGAGTTATAATCATATGCAAATAGGCCCAAAATGACCCCAATATGATAAGCTGGGGTCCCGGTGTTAAAAATAGCAACGGGACACATTTGATGCAGAAAAGACGAAATATTTATCTACTGTCACTGAAATAGGAAACGCACAAGACGATGTTGAATCAGTTGGACTCTGCATCGATGTTCAGCCTTGTTGATTATAATTTTTTTAGCGTTTCGGAAGAGTTAAAAATAGGAAAACTCGCTGTGAATTATCACCCCTAATAGGCCTCGGAAATGCTCTAAAATGCGTTAAATGGACGCTAAAATTTCAAATTTTTCCGGGGGAGGACACCCGGACCCCCCGCTTCGCGGGAGGGGGACACCCACTCCCGGTCCCACCCCCGGTTTGGCCCCCCAATATTTAACTCCTTCCGCCGCCCCTGCATTACGGGTGCATTCCACACCTAAATGATGTGCTGCTAAAAACAGGCATGGGTTCGGATCTTCGGCCATAAATAGATGTAAAATCTTTAACAAAAACCCTGTAAAAGTTTATATTTTCTAAATGGGCACACTCGTGCCATTATTTCAGGAGACTCGTGAGCTATTGAAATTGAAAAGGAAAGTCGTTCAATCGTCCTTAAACCTTCTTCAATTTTCTGAAAAACTCCATAAAATATATGAAAATGTGTCAAATTCTACCCGCAACCCAGAGAAAACGTACGAAATTATTTTCTTCTTGTGTATGTTAAAGTGTTTCCCGTCCAAAGTACAATTTAAAATGGCGGAAAAACAGGGGTCGACCTACTCGTTTTTTGTAAAATTTTATCGCCATAAAGGAATCATCATTTTCGCTTCCCGAAAAAGTGCGGATTTTGGCCCGCCAGATATTCAATTCCGGACACGATTAACTCTGTAGTGGCGAGTGGGTGCGATCAACAAGCAATTGTTATAGCCTCGATTGAAGAAATGGTTACGTCCAGCCGGATGATTCTATAGATATCAGTTAGTAGAAAGGTAAGAAGAATTACCATGCTGTCAAAATCGGGCGACTTTCATTATTATAAAATCAGTCCAAAATGTGTTGTTCCATAGCTTGATAACAACGTAATGTAGAGATACAATATATACGTCACTGTAAACGTCTTGCTCAGGAGAATGACATACAAGTATTTTTACTGGGTCCCCGGGGTGGGGCTGGCCACACTAAAATTTGTGTTTCCTGTGTTCTAAGCTTATACGATAGGCGATATAAAATTAGTGCCAATATTGGAGTGGGGCGCATGTATGCTGAGGCGTATGTATAAAACGAGCATCAGATCCTGCATTCAGCAGATAGCCGTCGTCTACATTGTGTTTCGCAAAACGTGGTTGACCTTGAACTGAATTACCGCAAACTATATAAACGCTAGCTATTCTGCTATGGACTGATATTTGAGACTTTTTGAGTGAAATATAAAAGAGTGTGTGGCATTGTTGGACAAATATCATCGGGTAAAAAACATTGGTCTCACATTGGATTATAATATCAATATAGCGAAACGATAGTTTTGACCAAAGAGACACAAGTTTGCAACAAATATACAGCTAATAACACTTACTCTTACAGCGCTGAATTTCTTGAAAAAAATCCATGTCTTGTTACATGAAGTATAGCAATATACTCCTGAGTCAGAGAAGCGACCTCGTGACTGCACCATCATTGCACAATAATAGTCACACAGTTGGCGTAACGGAACAGACTGGTTATCGAAGTGTAGATTCGTGTAAAATAATCTACACCCTTTACAACAAAAGAGGCTATCGTTTAAGTAGAAGAATACAGGCATCTAGTGTGTCGCAACTGTAGATTGCGACGGGCAACGGACTGGACGCACTAGACTAAACACTCTCAACTGTAGATTCTTGAATACGAATCTGCAGTTACTCGTGCTTTCTCCGCTACGTAGAAGCTGGTGTATGTAACACAAGGCTATTTTATGGATAACGACTTCTTTTATTGCTCTGGTGCTGACATTTCGTTGGAGGTACTTCCAGCTTTTTCAAAGTTAATGAGAAAATTGCAAGTGTGTATTTATATACGATATACATACGATCAAAACAAAACCTTCGTATACTGCCTGTTTTACACCGGTGACAGGAAGAGATTTAAATAGGATGCAGTTCAATCCATCTACCCCTGCCGCATATGGTAGGCCGCAGGGGACAAATATCGGCATTTGGTGTAGACACATATTATTAGCCAATCACAGAGCTGTTTTACGAGTAGACATTAATTATTATATGTCGACATACAATTTTATTCGGTATCATATCGAATTATTTTATATCCGTATACATATTATTTAGATATTGCATCAAATATTTCAATGCTACATCAAATTAATTTGTATACGCATTGCAGATGATTTAGATAATGTAGCGAATCATTTTGTATCCGTATACATATTATTTAGGTATGGCATCCTAAATATATTTCAATGTAGCATCGTATTGAACCAATGAAATCGTCGGAATTATAGACACCATAAATCACTTCCGCTCCTATAATCACTACAGCCAATAGAATCAACTTTTATGAAAAAGTTTGTCGCGCCTCGCAGTCATGTTTCAGGAGTTGAAAAATGGTTGGAATCTGTAACGCACGTTGTCATTCGTTGTCATTTTCTACAGGAAACAGAACATTTTATGGCGGAAGCGATCACTGCATGTCATACATATTTTCAGTGGTCGCGACTGAATGAATTATGTATGACATACATAAAACTGTTATATGATTGACTGAAATGTGTCTACACCAAATAGCCATTTTTTCCTCTTTGGCCAACCACACTTTTAAATATTGGGATGCCATATATAAATAATATGTATAAGGATACGAAATGATTTGAATGTAGCATCGAAATATTTGATGCAGTATCTAAATAATATGTATACGAATATAAAATAATTCGATATGATATCGAATTAAATTGTATGTAGACATATAATAATTAATGGCAACACGTAAAACAGCTCTGTGATTGGCTAATAATATGTGTCTACACCAAATGGCGATTTTTGTCCCCTACGGCCTACCATAGCCGCAAATTCCAGTCGATGTCGGAGATTGTCCTTCAAGAGAGACTGCAAAGTAGCTCATGGAAATACTGTGGAAGAGGCGGCCGAATTTACTAAAGATATTATAATGGGGATGGCAAAGAAAAATACACTGAACTGTTAGTGACTTACCTCTTACACATGGCTATTCCGATGAATTTCAGTCTGTGTTCACTATAAAATTGGTCAGTGTGTCGCAATGAAATGATACCTGTGGTTATATTTATTTTTCACCTGTCTGTTAATGACATGATGTATCTATAAATATCTGTGTGTCTATGCTGGGCTAGATTAGAGGGGGAGTTGCACAGTTCCAATGTCTCCAATGCACAGTGATTCACCCTACCCAACCTCATCAGACTTTGGGCGTGAGTGTATCCAGTGACACCATATCCCCGTGACATTGCATTACAGTATCATATTTGAGATATATTAAGAAAGCGTTTTTAAAATGTGTACGGATAAGCAAAAAACTGACCTAATTCCAAAGATAAGTCGACGCTGTGTTATGTGTTTTCCATTACGTGTTTTCCAACACGTGGTTGGCCTTGAATTGAATTACCGTAAACTATATAAAAGCTAGCTATTCTACTAAGGACTGATATTGGAGACTAATATATAAGAATATATTCTATTGTTGACCAATAGCATGAGAAAAGAGACACAGTACTAAACTAATGTAAACGTCCAAATCATGACGAGTTGATCATATGTATGTACATTGGTTTGCCAAGGTGTGGATAACAGTAAAATAATACATGAGTGAAGTGTTTGTCTAGAATTAGTTTGTAAACTACAATGTGCATCATCTTTCTTCTGTATATTTCAATCTGCGAAGCATGTTTGTGTTTTTCAAATAAGAATCGTGTCATTTTATGGTCCGAGTTTCGAAACAGAAGACAAATGATTTCACTCCTCACTCTGATATACATCACCCATTTCTTTCTCAGAAACCACTGAGCGTACATTCACGATTCATATCTCATCGGACAACTCTCGCAAATGGGAGTGCTATGAACATTTTTAATGCTGTGTAAATGCACTGAAAACGATTGAAACCATGCAAATGTATTTCCACACGTATAGCCTGAAATTTACTAAACGTATTATCCTTTATTTTGTTTCCTGTAGTTTCAAAATTGTAAAATATTAAATCCGTCATCGCTGTTCGTAAATATGAATTACATTGTGATCTACATGCCCGCGTAGCGGGTCATTTATCGCTAGTATATATTACGCGTGCGTGAATCCTATTAGGCGGAGCTCCATTTCTGTATGTCATACATATATTATACCATGTTTGGCATACCCATCCTCCATAATGCAGTTCTGTATACTCCGTATGGCTGTATCAGATGAACCATGGCTAGGCATACCAAGACGATTTCTTATTTGATAGCATTTAAACGATAGTTGTAACGTTACACTATTCCGCAATTGTAGATTATGTTTCTAGAATGTACTACAGCCACTGCACATTATGCATGGTCCCTCCTGTCAATTACTACACCCGAGGCTGGTGAATTTTTCTGTTGCGCAATGGACCTGAACCCTGATAACATATTATATCTTTTTCAATCACGTGATATATTGCGCATTCATTCATCTGCATGATAAGAGATCTTTTCTAACGTCATTTATGTAACACAAAACTAATTAAATCGTCAACGCACAGTACATGTGCCGCAAGAAGTGATGTACTATATGTAACCCGATACAACAAATTAAAGCATGCGGTAGGGGACAGAAATCGGCTTCAAAACCTAGGATTAAATAGATTTAGACCCCGGTCTAACACCAGCAGTCGAATTACTGCTTTAATTCCTCGGTAAAAAGCTACACCACCAAGCGTCTCAAATTTGGCGATACATATCGCATGCTGATAGCAAAATACGAGCGTAGCGTGCAAGATCTATGGCGTTACCTTTCGTAACTTGTATCTAATTTCGCTTAACCCGGGGCTAGGGGCCGTATGAACCCATGTACTTCAAGATCCTCATGGTACTTATATGAACAGTCACAATCAAAGCGTGACTGAGATACATCATTCTTTAGATGACGACTTTACAACGAATATTATGGATTAAGAATACTGATCAGCGATACGGATTTGATATTTTTGGAACATCATGATGTCTTGCCGGCATCATTGAAAACTGTTGACCGCTTCTCTCTTGCAGAAAACAAGCCTATGTTTATGTATACTATGATTGTCTTTTTGAATTTGGTGCTAATACTGTTATATGGAATATGGAATAGGTCTTTGGATTATGGACGCGGATATTCTCTAATGGACGACGGCTGAATTATGAATGACGGACCAGACGCTTGTAATTCTAAACCGCGGAATATATCGATTTAGGCTTTGGATTGAATCCCCGAATTCATTTGTGGAAATGAATTTGATTTAACCAGCGGTCTTGATCCTTCTAGTCCGAGGTATAAAACTTTCGAGTCTTAAGATTGATGGACTAAAGCCTAAGACTTTGAACGTTTTATACCTCAGACTAGAAGGATCAAGACCGCAGACTAAATAAAATCCATTTTCAAAAATGAACTCTGGGAATTATTCTCAGGCATAAACCGATTTATTTCGCGGTTTAGAATCACTTAGACCGAGGACTAATAATAACTAATAATATGAATGGGGAACTTCAATCGTGGTCTAAATCAATTTAGTCCTAGGCATTGAAACCGATTTCTGTCTCCTATGCACGAGGGATTGCTCCTTAACCCCGCTGGAGAGCTAGTCTTGTCTCGGAGATACGGATCAGACTAACTCTCCGGTTGGATTAAGGGGCAATCCATCGTGCCCCTACCGCCAACCATTTCCGGCTGTGCCAGTTCAGGGACCGCGAGCTGGCAAATAAGTTGATTTCATGTTAACACGAGGGAGGTGGCAGGCTAACTGAATTGTATTACGAGCTCAACCTGCCATACAATTGTCATGCATGTTGGCGGCCTGCATTGCTTCAAGGGATAGGAGTGAGATAAAACGTCATCAGGCTTCAGGCCAAAAGACAAGAGGCATGTGCTCTTTTAAACGTGACCGGAAGTTGCAGCGCAGGGGTCAAAGGGTATTTCCGGTCACGTGGTTGGCACCAGTCCACTATTAATTCCGTTACTTGTTATGTATTAGCGTTAAAAATCGGCCCCCGGCGGCAAAAATCCAGAAAATTCACAACGCATAAATCCATCTGGCATGTCAATATTTACCTTGTGGGACATTACCAGTGGAAGTCTTGACAGATGTTGACCTTGGAAATTTTAAATTCCCGCCACTGACAGCTGATTGATGCTACAGAATGTCATTCAATTTGTAAACAGGGAACCCTCTCACCCTTCACTGATCATGTCTCCATCCACCATGCTTTTCCCAAAGTGGCCCAAGTCAACACCAGGAAGTACAGTTTTAAGCCTCATCTGCAAGTTGAAATATCAGATGTATCAGAAATGCTGAAAAATCGCAGCTCATAAAATCCATAAAGATCTGCTCTCAAATTTCTAAACAATGTAGGTCGTGGGTAGTGACCCGGAAGTGATTAATTGTAGACTGATGCCTGTCACCAACCATTTCCGGCTGTGCCAGTTCAGGGACCGCGAGCTAGCAAATAAGTTGATGTCATGTTAACATGAGGGAAGTGGCAGGCTAACTGAATTGTATTACGAGCTCAACCTGCCATATAATTGTCATGCATGTTGGCGGCCTGCATTGCTTCAAGGGATAGGAGTGAGATAAAACGTCATCAGGCTTCAGGCCAAACGACAAGGAGCATGTGCTGTTTAAACGTGACCGGAAGTTGCAGCGCAAGGATCAAAGGGCATTTCCGGTCACGTGGTCAAAGGTCACTTCTGGTCCCGTGACCGGAAGTGATGTAACCTGGGATAGAGTGCGCCGAGAGGTCAAAGATCAATTGGCCACCAAATCCCCTTTATCGCTCGTGTGACGTCACAGAGGTCATATGCCTCAGGGGCAATACCATTATATACGATCATCGTCAACATATGCATCATGCATATGGCGTATACATATCTCGCTTAGTAGCATTTGCTAGATCCTGTGTTAAATGTGATGATTTTAATCAACGTCACAAAACATTGTTGCAGAATTTATAAAACAGGGCTATTCCACCAAGCGCCTCCACTCAAAGTTTCTCAAATTTGGCGATACATATCGCATGCTGATAGCAAAATACGAACGTAGCGTGCAAGATCTATGGCGCTACGTTTCGTAACTTGTGTCTAATTCCGCTTAACACGGGGCTAGGGGCCGTATGAACCCATGTGCTTCAAGATCCTCATGGTACTCATATGAACAGTCACAATCAAAGTGTGACTGAGATACATCAATCTTTGGATGACGACTTTACAACGAATATTATGGATTAAGAATACTGATCAGCGATACGGATTTGATATTTTTGGAACACCATGATGTCTTGCCGGCATCATTGAAAACTGTTGACCGCTTCTCTCTTGCAGGAAACAAGCCTATGTTTATGTATACTATGATTGTCTTTTTGAATTTGGTGCTAATACTGTTATATGGAATAGGTGTTTGGATTATGGACGCGGATATTCTCTAATGGACGACGGCTGGGTTATGAATGACGGACTAGACGCTTGTAATTCAACCATGTCACCAAAGGACAATACCATTATATACGAGGGTCGTCAAGAGGTCGTACACAAATTGATTAGGTTAATGAGGGCCCAAATGCTAGTATACTACGGTAGGCAAAAAAAAGAATAAAAAATCACATTGTTGTAATAAAAACAGATATTATTTATATAACAGAAAAAAACATCATATATACAGCAGTTATTTACCTTATTATGTCATTTGAAGTCCAGTGGAATATCTGCAGTGTAAGACCGTCTTTAGCATATTTATCACTCCAAATGTCCACATACGTCGTAGTCATGCCATCGAGGAGAACTTTGCAGCAGTTATTCGCCCTTGTTATAGCTTATCTATACTTTAGCGTTTATAGAACATATATACAACAGCTATTTCCCCTTATTATAAACATTTGAAGTCCAGTGGAATATCTGCACTGTAAGTTTATCTTTAGCATATTTGTCACTCTAAATGTCCACATACGTTGTGGTCACACCATCTGGGAGAACCTTCGGTTTGGGGTAGAAAAAGGCGAAGGCGTCCCGCTCCTGGGTGTACGAGCGCATCTGGTTCTGGACGATACGGAATTCTTTATTGGTCCCACTGGCACTGGTCTGTCTCTGCAGTATAACGAGGTACAGGGCTTTGGTGATGTTATTATTCCGTCGACTGACCCTTTTATAGCTGAACTTGTTGTTTTCTCCACTGTCGCAATAGCACGTTTTTGAACACAGGGCGAACATGGCCTCACCGCTCCATTCTAATTTGAAGAGACCAAGGGTTCTTTTATCGTACTTAGAATACTAGATTCTTGGTACGTGTTTTGGAATAGGTTAACCAGAAGGCTATACTGTGAAGTGATGTGACTCTGTCAGTATGTCGGCACCTCTTCCCACTTCCCTTATATGGGTTGAAATTTTAGTTGTCTTTTTCTCGGCAGCCATCCGTCTCGTTCCGTTTCATACTGGGCTCGTAGTTCCGGTTTCACTAGCGACTCCCAATCCGGGTTGGAAACGGCCATGTACGCGGAATCGGTGTCCATCTCCATCAACTCCCAGTCTGATTGGTCGAAATACACACCCATAAAGTCGAATAGGAATTCCAGCATCCGCAGTTTGGCCAGTTGGTATACCATGTACCCGATTTGTGGCGGTAGGTTGTACGTGATAGTCTATTTGGCTGAAGTAACTTCGTAGGTGGTGTCGTCAATGACCTCGACGGGTCGAAACAGTGGCGAATTGATGCGTTTGCGGGCTTGTTTGGTGGTACAAATCTGAATGTCGACGTGGCGGTCCTGGTTGGTTACGGTTTTACCATAGCCACTGTTGCCAAGCAACTTCATTGTTTCTCGGATGATGGCTTTACTGGGGTCGGCGTCTCCTTGACGTCCTCTGCAAACTTTCGGAAACACGCCTCAGGTGTAAACTCCATGACTTGATAGATTTTGGTGACTTCCAGTCCGCGACTCAGGTACCAGGGCAGTAGAGGAGTGCCCAGCAGCATCTTCTCGCCAAACATACTGCAGATTAACACACGCTGGGGGTGTTTCAGTACATTATGTTCTTCGGCATACGCCCGCATGGTGGGTCCAATGTCGTCTCGTTCCACGTTGGTGTTTTTAAAGATGGGTGGGCATTCGGCGAACTTTGCTTTAGGGTGGTCAGGGACGTGAACAGTGCGTAGAATGTCGGTCATGGTGATAATAGTCCGGTAATCCAGCACCCGGTCATGGGCGTGTAGAAAGGTGTACAACTCGGGCTGACGGCGTTGCATCTGGTGGAACTCACATTCCCATAGTTGTACATATGCGTAGCCCAACCCCTGGATATAGTCACGGTTCTCATCTACGCCTTCTTGACGTAAGGCGGCCGGGGGCAGTCCACGGCGCTCGTTATAGAGCTCTCCTGCGAACGAACACTCATGGCCGTGCCAATAACAGCCATGGAACTGGAACTCGGTCGGTATTTTATTGATGATGGCGAATCCTTCGACGAGAAGGCGCAGATCGCCTATTCGCTTTTCCGTGTGGTTGCCTTGGTGACGGATGGTGACGCCTCGTCGCCGGCTTTCCCAATTCAGCCATAGTTCTGCTACATGTTTTGCAGAACGTTGAGCTTTGAATTCCCACCCCTCAGGCAGCCATCGGGTGTAATGACCGGCTGGCATGGGTTTACCCAAACACGATAGGTAGAAGGCACTGGCGTCGAATCCGATTATTTTCTGACACAGTTTTCCTCCTCGGATACGAGTCAGCTCTTTCTCATGGTACCGATGGAATATAATACTGGGACCGCTCACGATATTTCCTTTCAACAGTCAAACATGTCTGCGTCATTCTGTTCGATGAGAGCGAAGATGGTGGGTAAATCCTGGAGCAGATACCGCAGGGTCAGACCGGAGATGCTTACACATTCTTTGAATACGTCGACACCCATATCTCTGTAGAAGGCGGCCATTTTGTCGGTAGCTTGGAGAAAAGGGACGACATCCAGATTGTTGTAATAGATGAGGAAATCTCGAAGAGTTTGCATACCTCCACGGCTCCACACCTGTTGGAGTTCGGTATAGAGGGTGTCGGATATTGCTTTTCCTTAGAGACCGTTGTAGAAGGCCTCTTGGGGTGGCAGTTGCTGTTCGTCCAGACGGTCGATACTGGTCATGTTGGTGTATGGAATGCAGCTTTTCTTCTGGGCACCGTCGTAGGCTTTTATCCACTGGTCATAGCTGTAATTCGGTGCCAGGTTTTTGTCTTTTAATCATGTGTTTGATGATCCCGGCTTTGACGAGGTAGGGGTACAAGAATTCTTTGATCAATTTCAGATCATACCGCCAGGAATTGAACCCGAGGACAGGTAATTGGTTCATATATTCCAACAAACGCAGTTTTAGTTTCTGAGCATATGGTTTAGGTGGTTTGGCTCCCTCGTCTTCGTCTTCGTCCGCGGTGTTGTCCTCTGTATCCTCCTCGGAACCGATGTTGGAATACGCGCATCGAGTGTCGATAATACATCACGGTAGATCGTGGAGGCGAGATGTGCCACACTGGCTTGACTAAGGGTTTCCAAGTAGTCCATCATCCGAGTAATCAGTTCATGGGGTCACCGTTAGAGAAGAAACAAACCGGGGCAGACTCATACCCTGGCACGTTGGTCTGGATACTCACACTCAAAGAAATGTGACGCTGAGTCCATTGGGTTTTGGCCGATACCTTCTCCATGGTTTCTAGTAGAGCTTCAAACTCGTAGCAGGCTCGGTACGGAAAATAGCGGTGGGGTATGGGGACATCAATGCCTTCATCCGCCAGCTCTTCAAATATGGTGGGTGTATTGCGAAAAACACCGCCAGGGAGTTTTCGTTTGCTGGTCTTGTCACAGGATTTCTCGCGACGGTGTAAATGGATGGACTGTTTGAACACGCGATGGCATTGCTGACAACTCTACGACTGGGCATAGATATTCATGTCCGTAATATACGAGAAATGCCCGCCAGTGTCCGTTTGGGACAAATTCAATTTCATGGTTGTGTCATACTTCCCCGGGAAACGATGCACGAGGCGGGCTGTGAGTTGTGGGGCATCGGTCTTGTCACCATCCACGTGTTGAGCTAGACTGTACACGACAATATTAACGTGGAACAAATTTTCCACCACATCCAGTTTTTCATGTTCTGTTCACGTAAGTAGTCTTCCCAATAGCAGTTGGCCATTCGTTCTTACCTGGTCGTATCGGGTCTGGTCCAGATGTATAGCCAGGAAGCGAAATAGGCATTTACGTTCAGTGTACGGACCATGAGCCCCACTCACTAAGGCGTACATACCTTGCCGGATTTTCAGTCAAGGTGGTAAGTTGATGGAGGCGCCGATGGGGTTTTCGATCATTTTACTCACGTAAAACGTAACATTCGTCGCCATCTCCACCTGCCATTTGGTGTTAGGGCGTTGTTGTCGGGTCCATTCCAAGCTACCTAAGGTCTCTAATTGGTCCAGCGCCGTGTCCAGTGACGGTCGATCTGTAATAGTGAAGGACTGGTCGAACACGAGGGTATTGTGACTGCAGTAAAAGTATAGGAGTTGGTCTGTCTCCTTATGCCGTAATAAATACCCAAAGGTAACATTTAATTTGAAGGCTGTAGCTTGGTCCTCAAAAATGGTATAGGCGTAATAGGGGAGACGGGTGTTTTCCTCTAACCGGAAATTGTAATATAGTCTAATATAGGGCGATGGCGGTGAAAACAGTGCCAGTGACGTTGATACATCGTACTCACAGCTTTCTGTATCGGTAATACTTCTATGGGCGGTTCGTCGGGATCTGTGATGAAATTTTCCCCCGCCGCGGTGGGGGCTGTATTCCTAACGAGCGGTGATCGTTCACGTCGTATTCTCGGAATGGCTGTCCCAACTCTAACTTGTCCACTAAGTCCAAGCGATGAGCGCGACGTAAAGCCTCTATCAGTTGCTGTCTACAGGCCCCGTTCTTTTTTAGCCGGTACCAGGTATCAATACACTCGTAGATCTGTTTTCTTTGGTCGAACGGATGAAGTTTCCTGACGTAATCGATAACCTCGTCTGTTATTCCAAGGTGCCGTACAAACGCTCGCCAGTACTGTCCAATAGACTGTGCAATAAAGTCGGCTTCTCGGGCGAGTGTATCGACACTGAACCCTGTACTGACTGGCTCTGTGCGGCGTAGTGATTTGGAACTCGTACTGTTGTGTGACATGGCTTTCGCCTCAAATTACAGAACTCGAAAACCGAGCCTATTTATAACCACCGGCGTGGAGCGATGATGTAATGATCTATAAATAGAATATGAGCTTTCCGAGCAAAAGCCCCTTGAAGCTGCTAATAATTAATGCACATTTATACACCGGGGAATTTTCTGGAAATCCCCTTTTCTGCTTGCGGATCGAGGGCATCTAGTGCTACGCCGGGGGCATCTAGTGCTACGCCGGGGGAATTTTACGGAGAACTCCCTGTTCTATTTATAGATCATCGTTCTAGTTCTGGGACGTTGCACTCTACCCTGGGGCATTTTATTAATTAATAATGGAGGGTCTAATAAAAAGTAGAACGCCCTACAATATTATGTTATTGTT
This sequence comes from Hanleya hanleyi, assembly GCA_036873755.1. Classification (NCBI taxonomy): domain Eukaryota; kingdom Metazoa; phylum Mollusca; class Polyplacophora; order Lepidopleurida; family Hanleyidae; genus Hanleya; species Hanleya hanleyi. The sequence continues at coordinate 106,650 of JAVTVY010038655.1, forward strand.
ATATTATCGGATCAATAACTCACAGCCCACCATAACCGATAAGGACACTCGCGAAAAAACCCTGCTTTGTAGGTCATCGCTCTATGCCGGGGTAAATTTGTTTTCGAGGCTTTTGCTCGGAAAGCCCCTATTCTATTTATAAATCATGACGTCAGCTTTGGGTCGGGGAATTTTCTTGAAACCCCCTGTTCTATGTATAGATCATGAAATCATCGCTATTTATAGATCATTACATCATCGCTCCACGCCGAGGGCTATAAATAGGCTCGGGTTTCGAGTTCTGTATTCATTTTTCTGAAAGTTGGGGTGAAGTTTTGTCACGCAAGCACCATAATTCCTGCACCGGCGGTGTACACCGAAACGACCACCCTGAGTATACGGCCGCTATCAACGCGGTTGTCAACAACTTTAAATTATCTGCACCACTGGCCACACGGGGCACAAGCACCATCACCGATCCACAACAGCCTGACTATAGCGCCGTTATTGATGCTGCGATGGACTCCTCTATCAACATTGAACCATTTCACTTTACTTCATCAGCACCACTGACCAGTCATGAAACTACCACCAACAGCACCACCACCCACCCACAGCCTGACTATATCGCCGTTATTGATGATGCAAGGACTCCGCTATCAAGATCGACCCATTAACCATCGACATGGCCCGAGCTAATCGATACCAACATCCACCCAGTCACGCGACCAAACCCAACGCCTTCCTGAACCAACCTTTATCACCGACGTCAAATACGAGCGATGATGCCGTTATCAACGAGGGCGATGAATACCATTAACACTGACCATCGATGGCAATCAACGCGTCTCACTAGACACTGCCCCTAAAGGGAAGAGAGCCGCAAGACATATTAGCCTGTCTCCGATCGCCTGTACACAACTCATCTCGGCTTTTCGAGAAGCGGAGAAATTCATCGAGGCCTCGGACAGAGCGGAAACCCGTATTTTCGTTCACGACTCAATATATCTCAGCTACCCGTCGTACAACGGACAGCCGTTAATGCACATAAGTATCTGGCAGCATGATATGGCGGTCCACATGTGACGGCCATTGGTCATAGGCGTGGCCTTACACCTAACAGCCTGGCGTAAAGAATGTACAAGAGCTAGCTACATGTTGAGCAAGCCTTGCGGCTCCGTTTGCAGGAAGATATCCCCGAAAGCTGCATTGAGAATTTTTTGGCTATCAAACCTAACCGGGACCCCCGTTTCCTGGCGGAGGTGCGTAGCTACATTAATTTAAAAATGTAAGCTACATTTGTCAACTGAACTGTACTTTGCGTAAGCTGCATTTAGGAACTGAACTGTACTTTGCAGGTGTCTTTACCCATAATAATATGTTGAAAATGTGTCATTTACTCATGTATATAAATTGTGTAAGACAAAATTGGTCATACCTTACTATTACAGTTAACTATTCTTTATAATTGACCCCGTCATGTTAAAAAAGGAGTGTTGTATGGTATTCTGTATTATTGTTGAATTTACTCTTGTACAATATTGCGTATTATTTGTTATGAGAATAAAAATATTTCATCTCATCGGATGGTGTTGTTCATTTATTACCATTGTGTGATGGCTGGTGTTAATTCTGTGCTTTTGAAAGAAAGTCTCTCTCTTTTGGCAGATTAAGGTAGTCCTGAAAAGGACTTTTTGGAATCTCATACCTGATGGTCTAGTTTCGGTAGATCCGTTTTATCACTTCTGCGTGGTGACGGCATAGTGGACATTTCACTGCCAAATGCATGCAGGGCTGTACTGGTACAGCAACACATAACAGCATTGGTAGGCACTCTAAACATACACACAAATGACCGCATGGAAAAAAGGCGTACATAGCCATCCCCGTCTTGCATACACAGCACTGGACCAGGTCTTGTAATCTTTTAATTCTGTCGGTGAGAAACTTCACCCGATCCCCGTATTTTGCGAGTTGGAATGTAGCTTCCACAATTGTATCGGATGAGGACCGCAGTTCTACATTCTGTCGGTGGGTGGTGTCTTTCAACCTCCGAATGACCCCTTCAAGAAATTCGTTTCCCGCTGCGGCGTCGTATAGATCCCGTTGCGCTTCTAAGTCTAATTGGCCTTTGGCTTGTAGTACACTCACAGGTCTACACTCCCGTTGTGCTTCACAGGTCATCTCTCTCTAATTGACGGATGGTCTTCGATCGTGTTCGGTATGGCATCTTGAAAAGTATGGCACAAAGTGTCGCCTGCTCCACTGAACCCGGTCTTTTTACAGCAGCTGGTGAGATTCTAGCATTCATCCTGGCAATGTGTGTTAGTTTAGGTGGGGGAAATTGACGCTAAAACTGAAATTCAGTGCTGTATAAATCTAAAAAAAATACAGAGGACAATTTGTACATATGGCAGGTCTGGTGAAAATTATGGAGCGAAATATGCCCGGTAACGGTAATTTTTTCTTTTTAAACGCGAAATTTGTGTTTCTTGGAGAGCCTATAATAAATGCTACAAGTCGAATACAGAACCGTACAAAAAATACACAGGACACCTTGCGTCTAATATAAGGTCTGGTGAAAATTATGGAGCGACATTTACAGGGCAAGAGCTATTTTATTCCTTTTAAACGCGAAATCTGCGAAAATTCTCAACAAACACAGCACACAGAGACCTACTTGAGTTTGATTGGCTAACGCTAGAATCCCTCCAAATCCAATAAAAAGACTAGCTCAATCGAGCAGCCGTCATACAATCTATCATACAATCATGGAAGACATGCGAAATGCTGCGGCCTGGCAAAGAATGATAGAAGTCGTCGATAGCCCACGGGCTTACAGGGCGATATTGATGTCCATGTACGAAGATTTGCAAGAAAGCCCAGGGCAGGAACAGGTTATTCAGCCATTTACTCTGTATGTTTTAGATGCACTACCACTAGGCCGTGTTCATTAATGCGTCTGGAAAGCGTATTGGGTCTTCCTGCGTGATCTCCGTCAAACCCGTGACGTACAAGGTCACCATCGACGTTTGTACAACGGCATTTGATATTCACTATTCACCTCCTTCGCCGGCATATGTGAAGGCCGCACATTAAAATCAATTCCCAAAAATGGTCCTTTTCGAAATTCTTCGAAAGAGCGACAACGTGAGAACAACCACGCGAAAACTAAGGCCGGGAACAGGGGCTTGTACATTGAAATGGATAGAACTTAAGCCTAGAATGGGGCTTGTACATTGAAATGATCTGCGGCCCGGTCATACACTAGTATATCTCGATGGGTAGCTTGAGGGTACTCGTCAAATATCTGTAAGATGGTAGGTAGCGTCCTTACCCGACATCGATGGTAAAGGTAAAACAGACAATACTGTCCACACACCCTACTGTCCAGCCCTTGTAATGCTTGAGGGGGGGGGACGAAATTGACCGTCCCTACCAAATCCCTACCAAACTTTCTGCGCTATCTCCGGAACAGCAAAAAATGGAAAACTCCGTGACTTTGTAGTTTATCATATTGGGGTCATTTTGAGCCTATTTGCATAACCCCCCAAGCAGAGCATCATGGGAAAATTCAAGATGGTAGCCACGTGGGGTACCAAACAAGTGATGTTTTTGTCATATTTCTTCAAAATTCTGCTTTTTCGCGATGAAAAGTGCACAAAACTATTTTATTTCACATCACACTGATATTTACTAATTTATCATGCAGTTTTTGCGAAGAAATTGCATAAATAAAAAATTCGGAAAATCTGACTGAAAAATCGACCAAAAATGCCGTTTTTGAAATGACGTCAATATGACATCATCAAAGCAGCCATCTTGGATTGTTTTACATTTTTTTGATAAAGCTTGACCCAAGAGTATAGCGTGGTAAGTTTCAGCCCCCTAGCTAAAGGGGTAAGAAAAATAATTAGCGGACCGTTTCGGTCCACCCATGCCACAACAGGTCCAAAAAAGCCCAGGCCAGATAGGGCTAAATCGAGATGGAGGGGTGGCAGACCGTACGGTCAAAGTACTCACCCTGCTGTTCTGTCAAGTACACTGCCACCCAATGTTGACCGGGTCGATGCATCGGACCCGTGTTGAGGACGTAGGCGGCGGGATACACACGGTCTAATGGGAAAACATCTCGGGCAAACACCCCTTGAAACACCGTACATGTCACGGATCGTTTTGCAGCGCGGTAGTAATCTGGTCTGTATCCATGTCAAGTGGCGTAATCACACAGGACGTTACGGCTTTTATCGATTTGAATAATGTTGTCAAACTCAGCTTAGCAAATCACATTGATGGTTCGCGGTAAAGGTGTTCCGAAATGCAGTTCCAAGCGTAAGTTGCCTTTCTTGACGAGACTCAGCTGATGGTCGTTGTCTAAGGTGGGGTCAGATCAAAGCAGAGCACTGTATTTCCTTTTCCGAATTCTTCTCGGTCAATCATATTTCCTTTGTTCTGGTTTATTTGCCCGGTCGCTGCAAAGAGATAGCTCTCGATTTAATTGTTCGTTCCGAACTTGGGTTGCAGAAGACGTGCTGGAACCTGTAGCCCGTCCACATGCAGGGCCACGAAATTGGTGTTGAACGATTTTAGGTTGAATGGATTCGTCGTGATCGCTTCGCTATAACTGACGTTCTCCACACAGGCCTTGGGTAAATGCCCCAGAAATAAATTTTCTTGATAGCAATCATATTCCCTTTAGGAACGGAAAAGACTGGTTTGTACTCGGAGGATACGGTACTGGGCTGGTTTTTTCTGCAAGGCTCTGATATGCCCCAACTGTACACCAGGGTTCGGTTTCACTTTGCGTACAAACAGGCTGGCCTCTTGGTTGACAATGTTATACTCGAGGCCGTCATTCGGGATCATCACGGCAAACGCAGGCGTTGCGCGCACTAGTCGTATTTTGACAGGTACCCCGTTCAAGAGGTAGCGGTCCTACATGAATAAGTCTGCATGCAGCCGTCCCATCATATTGACCGCGTGACTCTGGGCCGCGAGCTCCATTCTCTCTGTTCATCCCAGGTTATCAGGACTCGCCTCTATCTTGCCTGGGGTATCTCGGTAGAGCAACGGTGCTGTCAAGTACGACTGTTTAGCGTCACGCTCGTAGGATAACAGTGTTTCGATGGAGGCCCGGTACGAATACGTGTTCGTCGACGCACTCACAAGATTATCACTGAGTGATATATCCACTTGCTGGAATAGCGAATGGAGCCAGAGATTCACTGAACCCACTGGCGCATCATGTACAGGTACATATGTGCTAAATCCAGGTATGACGTATCAGCTTTGGTGATGGTACATTCAATGGGGCCTGTGGCTGTAATGCTGGAAAGGGGTAGATGTTCCACCCATTAGCCCTCATCGGTACTGGTCTGGGTGGGTGGTACGGTCCACAAATCAAATTCACTGTTGGTAGAAGGACACGACTCGGCATGGATGAAAGTCATGTTTTACGCAAAGATGTCTCGGGTCTTCGATGTGCGTCGTCGCTTGGTCGGCCGTCGACTGGTGTGCTGTCTCGAGGCCACAGGTCTTTTATGCTTTGAGCGCATGACACTTTGGGCTTTGGCGACCAAGAATCGTCCGGATTCTTTAGCTCGGCGTTTGACAGCCTGTCGAACCGGTACACCACTGAACGCATCCATCAGGACTTGTAGACCGCCTCGTACCGCTTGTTTTCCGACCGCTTTGACGCCACGCGTCCCCATAGGAAGAAAAGTGAACGTCGCGATGAATTACTACGTGTGACGGCTGTGAAGATGTGGGGTGTCTTGACCAGGGGTGGTTTTTTGAACAAAGACCTCCCATCCTTGAGGATCCGTGTGTGACCTGCCTTGACGCATTAAGTCATTCACTAAATCCGTCATGTGAGTATCGGGGACCACCTGGTTCTGTACTAGTAGTTCGCCGTTATCATTTCAAGTCAAGTTAGGATTATCTTTCCCCCGTTGTAATACCAGACCAGCTTGTTTCTTGAATGCTGCAGGTACACTCTTTAAGACTTTGTCTTCGACCCACTGTGGGGCTGTGGGTGGTACACCTGGTAATGATGGCTGTTGGAGCGGTGCTGAGGTTTCCGGTGTGTCGCGTGGTGGCGGTGGTAGTGCTGGGGTAGAGAGGGTTTCGTATTGGTCCATGAACGTCATGTATCGTTGAAGCGTCTCATTGTTCCGTTGTACTGTCTCACTGTCGATCTGACGCATCTCTTCATCGAGTGTGTTCAACGTACTAGCCAACTTCCCTAAAATATTCAGTATAAGAAGAATTACAGAAAGAAAAGTTTCCTCTTCTTTTCTGTACAGCCGACCCTATGCCGATGTCAGCTACCCCGGTATAGAGAAGAACATGTGCGCGGCTGATCGTCAAGAATTTCTGGAATGGCACATGCCTCAAATGACCGATAACAAGGTCTCTGATTCCAAAAAGGAAATGAACATGTATTGTTCAAGAGATGTGACCATTTAAAGACGATGCTGTCTCCTGTTTCGTCAGATCATTCTGGATTTGCTCGTGCCACGTGAAGATAAATTGCAGCGATATGCAAGAGGTAGGAAAAATTAACGACGTCTGGTGACTAAAATGCAAACATATGACTCTAGAGGAAAGCATCATTCTGCAACCAACATTCAGACCCGAGAATACGGTCTGATGGAGTGAACGCCTCAGCATGTGGTAATTTGGTAAATGCAAGAATACCCAGAAAAAAAGCTGGTGTACCAAGATACATAATCATCCAGAGACATCGGACAGCTTCGGCAAACTTTCAATGTACAGTTGTACAGATACACGTTTCCTAATAAAAAAAACCGTATCATTTGGCATAATTTCGACTCGACTTCGCAATGGAAGTGACGTAATCCGTGACTTCACGGAATGTGACATCATCGGCTTCACAGAGAACAACCTCTATGCGACCAGATCGGTCCTTTTCCTACTACTTACACTCACCCTTGATCAATGCTGTTGATAAATGTATTAGGGGTGGAACATTAGGAGTAGAGTTAGTGAGATTCTGTGGACGCTAAAACCGCCTTATAATTTCCATGCGTCTATGCCGTGATTTGCTGGCCTGGATGAACACATTTATATTGCTGGTTGCATTCGGTTGCCCAGGTCTGCTCACTGAAAACGACATCGATCAATAATACACTCGTTTTTTTAGCAGGAAAATCTCATCATCCTTGCTCCTGCTTCATCTAACAAAGCCGAAACATGACAGTTTCGAATGCAACTTGGTTATCTTAGGACGTGCAGCGTTTTGTTCTCTCTGTCACGGCTGATGCAAGGCACGGCTATGAGCTAATAAATTTGTAATTCCGCTCCCTATTCCGCAATCATTGGGCTCATTGGACACTCTCAACATTACCTTTGAGCGATTGTTATGGCTCGTATGCACGAATAAGGTCAATTTTCTTGTGAGAGGCCCCCTGGTAGTGTCGGTTTCCTCCCACTTGGTACAACCCTTATTCTAAATCATCAAATCTGGACATGATAAAAGCATAGAAATATACACCAAAACTTGTATTAACAGGTATAATCGGCAACCATCTTGGTTAATTTCTAACACCAAATGAGTGACCTAATCGGACCATCCTTGCTAAGTTTCATTCTTGTATCATTTGAACGTTTGCCTCTGAAAATCTCTTGTTATGCGCTTCTCCATTTCGCTTTTTCATATTCGTTGTTTAAATAGAAAGACAAGAACCCCAACTCCGACTTGTAGGACTATCCGCTGGGGTGCGGACAAGAGCCCTTAAGGACATAGAGCCGAAAGTAGTAGTATAAACTGATTTGGAGGACCATTGACCTCAAAAATTCGCATAAAGTACCCGGATGTAAAGGTCAAGCTCACTATAGTTCCGGCACTTCCGGTCACGTCACCGGAAATGACCTTAGGGGGGATGTATTCCTCCGCGGTGATGCGGTCCTTCGCGGTGATGCGGTTGCGGGAAGAAGCCTCCATGGACAGAAATAATCCCGAGTCTTCAAATACGCCGGGGTCGGGAGAATCTTCGGGAACGTCGGACAATGTCCGGTAATGTCCGGTAATATAATGTCCGGCAGGTAATCGAAGTCAAGCTATCCCAGTGACTCTCCAATATGAATCTCCCGGAATGCATGTAAAGAGGATGGTCCCCGACAATATCGCCAGCACTATGCTCGGCCTAAATGGCAAGTGGGGAACCCTCTCCACAGAGCTCAATACACGCGGGTAAGACTTATAGTAATAATCATAACCTATAGGTGTTGTGCGATGTTATTATGACGAGTCTAGGATCAGTGCGACTCCAGAGTCGAGCGTTTATTATCCAGTATATCTCCGAAAAAATAAACACACAAAATGGCGGCGCTGCTGTGGGAATTCTCCTTTTGGCATGGATCGTGCTGCTATCTGGAGGCAAGGAAGAAGACTAGGACTAGGTGAAACCTCTGTGGGGCAAATTCCGGGTTATCTCCCCTGATTCGAACATTTACATCTATACGGGGAATGCCTGTATGGGATAGTGGTGGTCATTTTTTTCTTGTGGATTTTACTATGGGGCGTGGGATCTTGTGTTCTTCGTCTCACCACGTAGAACACGATGGGAGAGGTCTCGAAGATAAGCTGTGAAATTTTTTTAAAAAGTCACTGTGCGCATGTGCATTGGGCAAGTAGCGCTGGGGTGGACGTTTTGGGGCCTAGGTGAACTAAAGGTCCGGTTGAGTCGAGTGAGGTATCAGTGTGAAGCACTCGTGAGGGAACATCTGACTGGATGGGTTTGATGTGTAACTGACGTCATTCCGCTCATGCGCAGTAGACAAAGTGTACGGGAATGGACGTTTTGGGGTCGAGGTGGGCCCCTAGTGGTCCGATTGGGTCGCGGGAGGTGTCAAAGTGAAGCGTCCTCCAGGGCGATCAAGTCATGGGTGGGTGCATGTAAAATTAGGATTTGTCTCGAAAATATAAAAAGCGGAACACTGACTTTACTCCTAAAATAGGAGAAACCCCTATCAGCCAGGGCTATAGGGCCTAATATCGATCCCCGGCTTATCGGGGCCTGCCGGCAGAGGCAGGGTGGGTGAGTGGATGTATGTAAAATTAGGATTTTTCCCGAAAATATAAAAGCGGAACACGGACTTTACCCCTAAAATAGGGAAACCGGTATGAACCAGGTCTAGAGGGGCTAATAGCGCTCTCCGGCTTATCGGGGCCTGCCGACAGAGGCAGGATTGGTAAGTGGGTGTATGTAAAACTAGGATTTGTTCCGAAAATATAAAAAGCGAAACACGGACTTTACCCCTGAAATAGGGGAAACCCTTATCAACCAGGTCTAGAGTGGCTAATATCGGTCCCCGGCTTACCGGGACCTGCCGTGAGAGACAGGGTGGGTGGGTGGTTGTATGTAAAATTAGGATTTGTTCCGAAAATATAAAAAGCGGAACACGGATTTTACCCCCAAAATAGGGAAAACCCCTATCAATCACGTCTAGAGGGGCTAATATCGATCCCCGACTTATCGGGGCCTGCCGACAGAGACAGGATGGGTGAATGGGTGTATGTAAAATTAGGATTTTTCCCCAAAATATTAAAAGCGGAACACGGAATTTACCCCGAAATTAGAGGAAACCCTTATCAACAAGGTCTAGAGTGGCTAATATCGGTCTCCGGCTTATTGGGGCCTACCGACAGAGACAGGATGGGTGAATGGGTGTATGTAAAATTAGGATTTTTCCTCAAAATATTAAAAGCGGAACACGGATTTACCCCGAAATTAGAGGAAACCCTTATCAACAAGGTCTAGAGGAGCTAATATCGGTCCTCGGCTTATCGGGGCCTGTCGACACAGGCAGGGTGGGCGAGTGGGTGTATGTAAAATTAAGATTTGTACCGAAAATATAAAAGCGGAACACGGACTTCACCCCTAAAGTAGGGGAAAAAACCCTCAACCAGATCTAGAGGGACTAATATCGCGTTCCGGCTTATCGGAGCCTACTGACAGAGGTAGGACAGGTGAGTGGGTGTATGTAAAATTAGGATTTGTTCCGAAAATATAAAAAAACGGAACACAGACTTTACCCCTAAAATATGGGAAACCCTTATCAACCAGGTCTAGAGGGGCTAATATTGGTCCTCGGCTTATCGGGGCCTGCCGACAGAGGCAGGGGATGAGTGGAAGTATGTAAAATTAGGATATATCCCGAAAATGTAAAAGCGGAACACGGACTTTACCCTTAAAATATGGAAACCCCCTATCAACCAGGTCTAGATGGGCTAAAATCGCTCCACGGCTTATCGGAGCCTGCCGACAGAGGCATGATGGGTGAGTGGGTATATGTAAAATTAGGATTTGTCTCGAAAATATAAAAAGCGGAACACGGACTTTACCCCTAAAATAGGGGAAACCCTTATCATCCAAGTCTAGAAGGGCTAATAGTGATCCCTGGCTTATCGGGGTCTGCCGACAGAGGCAGGGTGGGTGAGTGAGTGTATGTAAAATTAGGATTTTTCCCGAAAATATGAAAAGCGCAACACGAACTCTATACTTAAACCATGAGGAATCATGGATTAACGTTACAAAGCTCATATGCCCAACCAAGCGACCTGGCCATAACTACGAGGGTCAGATGACAGTGTGCGTCATTCACCGTCATTTCGTCAACCATATCACCAGTCCTACGAGCCATTCTTCCCCTTACACCCCAGGTGGGGGTACTCGTCTATGAGGATAAAATCACCATCGTTGGAAACCGTGAAGATGTTTGCTGGTCACGCGCTGAGACCGTATCGAATGCCGTTACGCTACACCGTGACGGCTGGACCAAATTTAATCGGGTGTTGAACGGTGAACTCGACGAGGATCTCTTCCACATAGACAATGCCATCTACGTACAGCGTTGATCATTCTACGCACGCCTGGGCCGTTACCAGGACCCTACGAAGCTTCACCCTAGACCCTGATCTGTGGACAGCCTTCGAGAAAGTGCTGGCTATTGTAGACCAGCTGTTTAAACCGGATGAGCGGTCAGCTGTTCAGTTGGGCTGCGCTCGTGCTCCGCGTGAAGCGACGGCAGAACCCATTGAGCAAATCATCTCATGATGCACCATATTGAAGGCTAATAAATAGAGTCGATTGTTTAGGACTGTACTCACTTATCCTAAACCATGCGACGTGATAAGTCCCGCTCACCGCTGACCCGGAATCCAGCCTCCACCACGGCGGAAGACAATTTTACCACAGACGACAGACCACAGATCCAGACGAACCGCCCAAAGAAGTATTACCGATACTGGAAGCTGTAAGCACGATGTACCAACGTCATTGGCCTATCATCCGGCACTGTTTTCACCGCCATCCGGTTAGAGAATAACACCAGCCTACGCAGCTACGTGGATGCCATCTTCAACGACCAAGCCACAGCCTTCAAATTAAATCTCACATTTTGGTATTTATTACGGCATAACGAGACAGACCAGCTCCGGTACTTTTACCCCAGTAACAATACCCTCGTAATCGACGAGCTCTTCGCCATCACGGATCGGCCTTCCCTGGACACGGTGCTGGACCAACTAGAGACCTTGGATAGCTCGGAATGGACCCGACAACAACGCCCCAACACCAAATGACAGGTGGAGATGACGACTAATGTTACGTTTTACTTGACTAAAATGATCGACCACCCGACCCGTTGATCTCATGTTATGGAATTTTCCTCCCCATAAATACTAGAGACAGTCACATCTTGTGCCATTCACGTAGTGACCATGACGGAGCATATAATATGGGCGTTTCTCAGCTTGACCCTGGGGTCTTCCTGTACGCCTATCATGAAGGAGGGAGACCTCTGTGATGTGGAACCTACACAACCGCGCCTGGCTCACATTCGTCTGTCCCGGGAGGGCTAGACCAAATTCAAACGGGCGTTGTCTGGTGAACTGGACGGCGACCCCATCCACTTGTGTCACGATGTGTACGTCCGACGCTGTCCCTTCATTGCTCATTTGGCTCGGTTAGATGGGAATATAGTTCATTTTACCCTTCACCCTGTTCTATGTATGGTCCACGTTGGAAGATGCCGTGGCGGATGTGGATCAAGTGTTTACAGGGGAAGAGCGGTCATCAGACCATTTGCCATGGACGATGTGCTGGCAGAGGCCAAAGAAAAAAAAGTCAGAAAGAAACTCCGACTCCGAAAGATATACCCCTTATAAATAAACGATAGAGTGTGGTCCATCATCATTTGTCACCATGAAGAGATGGGAGACGGTGTTGGATAATTTATACCACAGCCCGGGAGTCCGGCTGCGTATAGCGCAGTGTCTGCCCTTATCGAGCGGCCAAGCCCCAGGGATACAAAGCACCCAAGTCCGAAGTTGGTTAAAAAAACAAGACACCTATACCTTACATCGAGCCGCCCGCCGCCATTTTCCACGGAACCGGTTCAACGTGGGTGGAATAGATACCCAATGGCAAGCGGATTTGGTTGATATGAGCACGTTTGTCAAACACAACGATGGGAATCGGTATATCTTGACGTGCAACGCCAAATGACAGGTGGAGATGACGACTAATGTTACGTTTTACTTGACTAAAATGATCGACCACCCGACCCGTTGATCTCATGTTATGGAATTTTCCTCCCTATAAATACTAGAGACAGTCACATCTTGTGCCATTCACGTAGTGACCATGACGGAGCATATAATATGGGCGTTTCTCAGCTTGACCCTGGGGTCTTCCTGTACGCCTATCATGAAGGAGGGAGACCTCTGTGATGCGGAACCTACACAACCGCGCCCGGCTCACATTCGTCTGTCCCGGGAGGGCTAGACCAAATTCAAACGGGTGTTGTCTGGTGAACTGGACGGCGACCCCATCCACTTGTGTCACGATGTGTACGTCCGACGCTGTCCCTTCTTTGCTCATTTGGCTCGGTTAGATGGGAATACAGTTCATTTTACCCTTCACCCTGTTCTATGTATGGTCCACGTTGGAAGATGCCGTGGCGGATGTGGATCAAGTGCTTACAGGGTAAGAGCGGTCATCAGACCATTTGCCATGGACGATGTGCTGGCAGAGGCCAAAGAAAAAAAAATCAGAAAGAAACTCCCGACTCCGAAAGATATACCCCTCATAAATAAACGATAGAGTGTGGTCCATCATCATTTGTCACCATGAAGAGATGGGAGACGGTGTTGGATAATTTATACTACAGCCCGGGAGTCCGGCTGCGCATAGCGCAGTGTCTGCCCTCTATCGAGCGGCCAAGCCCCAGGGATACAAAGCACCCAAGTCCGAAATTGGTTAAAAAAACAAGACACCTATACCTTACATCGAGCCGCCCGCCGCCATTTTCCACGGAACCGGGTCATCGTGGGTGATATAGATACCCAATGGCAAGCGGATTTGGTCGATATGAACACAACGATGGGAATCGGTATATCTTGACGTGCATCGATATTCTGTCAAATTATGCGTGGGTGGTACCCATCCGGACGAAAACCGGTGAAAATCTCGTAGCTGCGTTGAAGGGTATCTTCAAGACATTATGCAGAATCTGTTCAGTAAAAACAAATGCCCACTACCTGGTGGTCTTCAAAAACCAAAGAGTACCACTCAACTTCCGCACCTGGCCAGATAGATGTACCCCCGCCGCACGCAGTTTGCATTGGAAGCCTTCAAAGATGCGACAACCCCTCAGCATGGGTATATGCTCTTTGACCTGAAGCAAACCACCCCGAACCATCTTCGACTACGGACCGGCATCTTTTCCGGAGAGACCCACCACGTGTTCATGCAAAAATAATGTAAACACACCCACAATGGTCCCCCAGCTGGGGTGTGTGTTTGATGATGCGGATAATACAATATTTATAGAACACACCATCCTTGTTCATGTTGTCTTTGTAGACCCATAATAAAAAGGCAGTGTTGTTGGTTCTAGTATTAGTTGTACATGACGGTGCACCCCAAGCTTGCCACGGTTTCGTACAAAGTGGCCCCTCCCTAATTTCATAATAAGGAAGGTCGCCTGTTTTTGACAGCATGGTAAATCTTCTTCCCTTTCTACTAACTGATATCTGTAGTATCACCCTGTTGGACGTCACCATTTCTCCAAACGAGGATATAACAATTGCTTGCGGATTGCACCTACGCGCCACTACAGAGTTAATCGTGTCCGGAATTGAATATCTGGCAGGCCAAAATCCTCACTTTTTCGGGGAGCGAGAATGATGATTTCGTCATGGTGAAAATATTTTACAAAAAACGAGTAGGTCGACCCCCTGTTTTAAAATGTCCGTTGGACGGGAAACACTCTAACATGCATAAAAACAAAATCATTTCGTATGTTTTCTCTGGGATGTGGGTCAAATTTGACACATTTTCATACATTTTACGCAGTTTTTTAGAAAAGTTGAAGAAGGTTTTAGGAGGATTGCATGTCTTTCCTTTCCAATTTCAATAGCTCACTTGTCTCCTGAAATATTGGCATGAATGTGCTTATTCAAAACATATATACTTTTACAGGAGTTTTATTAAAGATTTTACATATATTTAAGGCCAAAGAACCGAAACCATGCCTGTTTTTAGCCGCACATCATTTAGGTGTGGAATGCACCCTGATGTATGCAAGAGTACGGAAGCACACCCCGACGCTCCGTGTATTGAAGACGGCCCCACCCGAGTTGGTCCGAACCATTGTACGCGGCGTGGACCCTGAACTTGTACGCTGTCTGTGTGAGATCGGGTAATAACCTGTTAAAAGGCAACGCACCACTGACTCCGGCCCAAAAGACCAAGTTGGTCAAGCATAAAACAGATCTCCGACCCCTAGTCAGAAAAAAGTCTCTCATGCTATGAAGAAAAAGGTTTTACAGAAAGGCGGCTTTCTTAGCAATGTTGGCCGCTTTTGTGTTGGGTCCGATATTGGGCGGACTGTTAGGCCGACAATGAACCACACGACAAAAATGGTCCTTGTCGAACCACGGCTCTTTCAAAGCCTCCAATCACCATACCCCGTAGCCCTCTACCGTCAGTACGTTACACACACCCGATGAAGAGGTGCGTCAGATCTCACAACGACCGGGGTTAACCGACAGCAAGAAAGGACAACGGTACAACGAGACGCTTCAGCGATACATGACGTTCATGGACCAATAAAAACCCTCCAACAGCTACCATTACCAGCAGCCCCAGAGTGGATCGAGGACGAAGTCTTAAAGAGTGTACCTGCATCGTTCAAGAAACAAGCTGGCCTGTTATTACAATGGGTGAAAGATAATCCTAGCATGACTTGGAATGATAAAGGCGAACTACTGGTACAGAACCAGGTGGTCCCCGGTACCAACCTGACGGATTTAGTGAATGAGTCAACGCAGGTCACACACGGACCTCAAGGGTGGGAGGTCTTTGCTCAAGGCTTGAAAGACATGCAAGTACCACAGAAATTGGTGGGGAACCTCCAGCGCTGGGCCTGGATGTAGCAGGCCCAGAAATCGCCGATACGTGCATCTCACAACGACGGGTACCTTCTTTTTATCCCTTTAAAACACCACCCCTGAAACTACGTCCTTCAAGAGCTATGACACGTAGCAAGTCACCTCTTTGTACTCCCTCAAGGCCAGTACCATACTCCAAAAGAGTTCATCAAGGCGTTGTGTGATCTAATGGAGGGTAAGTTCGGTCGCCGGGTGGCTAACAAGACAGAACCCCTCCCGTTCAAAGATTCCGTTTTCCTGTCGTTTAATAAATACAATCAGAAGTTCCAGTTGAGACTGACTGCCAACGTGAGTATAGAATTCAGCAAGGGCCCAAAACAACAGTTAGGACTTCGTGATAATGTGTACACGGGTCCTCCCTTAGTAGGCTTCACCGTCGATTCCACCTACAGTATAATGGACATGAGTGGTTGTTTGTATGGCCTGTACATCTACTCAGACGTGGTCGATGCACACATTGTCGGAGACAGCAACGTACCTCTACTACGCATCTGCTCGGTGAATGGGAAGTACGGGGATAAAGTTACCCGCAGTTCCAAGCACATCGTTTATCTACCGGTCGGTCAGACCGATATTAGCTCCACCATCATCGATATAAGAGACGATACCGGTCAACCGATTGCATTCGAGCGTGGGAAAGTGGTTCTGACACTTCATTTCCGTCAAGTCCGAGCGGTTCACTTTGCATAATGAAAGTGCCTTATCAATGCAATACATCCAGTTACGTCGATCATTACACCAAACAAGCTGGGGGTAGTCTACCCGTGTTTAGCGGAGTGCGTATTCAGCGCGGGCATGGCATTGACAATGTACTCGGGAGCATCGTCAAAACGTTCCTGCCCTTGGTGACGCGTGGCGTCAAAGCGGTCGGCAAACAAGCTGTTCGAAGTGGGGTGCAAGCCCTGGAAGATGCGTTCAGCAGTGTCCCCGTCAGAGAAGCACTGAAACGGCGAGCCAAAGAAGCAGGAAGCGTCTTGGTCGCCAAAGCACAACGCACCGTAGGGAATAAAAAATCTGCACCGCCGGGATAGCGCACCACTCGACGACCGAACCAGCGACGACGCACATCGAAGACCAGAGACATCTTTCAAAAAACATGGCTTTCATCCACGCCGAGTCGTGTCCTTCTACGAAAAGTGAATGTGATTTGTGTACCATACCACCTACCCAGACCAGTGCCGAGGAGGGACAATGGGTAGAACATGTACCCCTTTCCAGCATTAGAGCCACAGGCCCCATTGAATTCACCATCACCAACGCTGATACGACATACCTGGATTTAGCACATACGTACTTGTACGTGAAAGCCAAAATCACCAATAAAGATGAGTCGATCTTCAAAGAAGGTGCGCCAAGGGGTCCAGTGAATATCTGGCTCCATTCGCTATTCCAGCAAGTGGGTATATCACTCAGTGATAAACGTGTGAGTGCGTCGACGAACACGTACCCGTACCGGGCATACATCGAAACGCTGTTATCCTACAGGCGTGACGCTAAAAAGCCGTACTTGACAGCACCGTTGTTCTACCGAGATACCCCAGGCAAGATGATGGCGATTGCTGATAATGCTGGATATATGGAGAGATTGGCATTCACGGCACAGAGTCACTAGGTCGATATGATGGGCTGTCTGCATGCAGATTTATTTATGCAGGACCGCTACCTCTTGAACGGGGTATCTGTCAAAATACGACTAGTGCGCGCAACACCTGGGTTTGCCTTGATGGCTCCGAATGACGACATCGAGTATAACATTGTCATCCAAGAGACCCGTCTGTTTGTACGCAAAGTGAAACCGAGCCCAGATCAAAACCTTGGAGAAAAAACAGCCGAGTACAAACCCGAGTCTTTTTCATCCCTAAAGGGAATATGATTGCCAATCAAGAAAATGTATTTCTGGGGGATTTGCCCAAGCGCCTAACCATGCTAACCATCGCCTGTGTGGAGAACGTCAGTTATAAAGGAGCGATCACGAGGAATCCGTTCAACCTAAAATCGTTCAACACCAATTTCGTGGCCCTGCATGTGGACGGGCAGCAGATCCCAGCACGCCCCCTGCAACCCAAGTGCGGAACGAACAATTATATCCGGAACTGTCTGCACCTCTTCGCAGCGACCGGGCAAATCAACCAGGACGAAGAACATATGATTAGCCGAGAAGATTCGGAAAAGTGTATACACTGTTCTGTTTTGATCTTGCACCCAACTTACACAACGACCATCAGCTGGGTCTCGTCAACAAAGGTAATTTACGCTTGGAACATTATTTCGGGACACCTTTACCACGAACTACCAATGTGATTTGCTACGCTGAGCTTGACAACATTATTCAAATCGATAAAAGCCGTAACGTCCTGTGTGATTACGCCACTTAACATGGATACCGACCAGATTACCACCGTGCTGCAAAACGATCGGTGGACACGTACGATGTTTCAAGGGGTGTTTGCCCGAGATGTGTTCCCGTTAGACCGCGTGTATCCTGTCGCCTACGTCCTCAACACGAACCCGATGGATCTGCCCGGTCAACATTTGGTGGCCGTGTACTTGACAGAACAGCAGGGCAAATATTTCGATCCGTACGGCCTGCCCTCCATCCCGATTTAACAGCCTTCATGGACGAAAATACAGAGACCTGGTGTTGGAAAAGTCAAGCGTTTCAAGGCCTGAACAGTAGCGTGTGCAGTCAGTACTGCCTGTTTTACCTCTATCATCGATGCCGGGGACGAACTCTACCTACCATCGTACAGATGTTTGACGAGTGCCCTCAAGCTACCGATCGAGATGTACTACTGTATGACTGGGATGCAGATTATTTCAATGTACAAGCCCCGTTCTGGGCTTAAGTTCTAACCATTTCAATGTACAAACCCCTGTTCCGGGCTTCAGTTTTCACGTGGCTGTTCTCACGTTGTTGTTGTTATTAATTGTTGAATAAAAAAATATGAGATCTCACCCAAAACCCTGTCGTGTGTGTTTTCTGTACAATAGGTTACGAGCATAAACAAGTGGCCGTCAAGGCCCAATGCTTGTACAGACATGTGGGATTCTAATTTTAACCAGTCTGCTATAGGCCAGTCAATGAGGTGGCTGAAAAAGTAGCCAACCAGTAGCCTAGGATGGGGCCAAATGTAACCAATCGATGCCCAGAAAACAATGCAAGAGCACTGCAGTAAAATAGAGAGCCAATGAAATCAGCCCACATACAAAGTGCAGGGACAGATAACACTTGTTGCATTTTCCGACAGATATCGATTAACACTGAAGTAACTGCAGGACATATACATTCGTATTCAGGGGCAGATATCTCTTGCTGGACCCCAACGACAAGTCCGAAAGGGCACGTAACCGCCCCTTGACTCTTTGAAACAGGCCCCGATCCGCCGAGAAGCGATATTAGCCCCGCAAGCCTAGTAGATAGGGGTTTTCCCTATTTTAGCGGTAAAGTCACTGTCCCGCTTTTTATATTTTCGGGACAAATCCTAATTTTACACCCACTAACCCACCCTGCCTCTGTCGGCAGGCCCCGATAAGCCGGGGGCCGATATTAGCCCATCTGGACCTGGCTAATCGGAGTTTCCCCTATTTCAGGGGTAAAGTCCGTATTACCACCAAAAAAAGCCCGCAAACGCATCAACTCGCCACTGTTTCGATCCGTCGAGGTCATTGACGACACCACCTACGAAGTTACTTCTGCCAAAAAGACCATCACGTACAACCTACCGCTACAAATCTGGTGCATGGTATACCAATTAACCAAACTGCGGAAGCTAGAATACTTATATGGCTTTATTTGTGTGCATTTCGACAAATCAGACTAGTAGTTGATGGAGATGGATACCGATTCTGCGTACATGGACGTTTCCAACCCGGACTAGGAGTCGCTAGTGTAACCGGAACTACGAGCCCAGTATGAAGCGGAACGAGACGGATGGCTGCAAGTATGATAAAAGAACCCCTGGCCTCTTCAAGTTAGAATGGAGCGGTGAGGCCATGATCGCCCTGTGCTCAAAAACGTACTATTGCGACAGTGGAGACAACAACAACGAGTTCAGCTGTAAAGGGGTCAGTCGACGGAATAATAACATCACCAAAGCCCTGTACCTCGATGTACTGCAGAGCCAGACCAGTAGGACCAATAAAGGATTCCGTATCGTCCAGAATCAGATGCGCTCGTACACCCAGGAGCGGGACGCCTTCACCTTATTCTATCCCAAACGGGAAGCTCTCCCAGATTGTGTGACCACAACGTATCTGGACATTTAGAATGATAAATATGCAAAAGATGAACTTACAGAGCAGATATTCCACTGGAATTCAAATGTTTATAATATGGAAAAATAACTGCTGTATATGTGTTCTATAAACGCTAAAGTATAGACGAGCTTATAACAAGGGCGAATAACTGTTGCAAAGTTCTCCCCGATGCTGTGACTACGACGTATGTGGACATTTAGAGTGATAAATATGCTAAAGACGGCCTTACACTGTAGATATTCCACTGGACTTCAAATGGTATATTAAGGGAAATAACTGTTATATATATGTTCTATAAATGCTAATGGATAGAGGAACTTAATAATAAGGTAAATAACTGTTGTATATATGTTGTTTTCTCTGTTATAAAATAAAATCTGTTTTTATTACAACAATGTGAGTTTTGGTTCTTTTTTTGCCTATCATAGTATACTATAAGAGCATTTGGACCCTCATTGGCCTCAAAAATTTGCATATGACCTCTTGACGACCCAAGCTGTTTGGGAGGACCATTGACCTTTGACCTCTGAGTGCACTCTATCCCATTATGCATCACCCTGTGTTGCAACTTGCGGTCTCCTGACCGGAAGCAGGGGTCAAGGGTCACTTCCGGTCACGTGACCGGAAGTGATGCATCATGGGATAGAGTGCCATCAGAGGTCAAAGGTCAATGGTCCTCCAAATCAGCTTGGGTCGTCAAGAGGTCATATGCAATTTTTGAGGTCAATGACACGAGCCCTGCGGGCTTATTCCAAAAGCGGACATTTTTAAACGAATTTTTCCACAAATATGACGAGAACAATTTGGCAGGAAAATGTTTAATAAATCATAAAGATAGTACCACGGCACTGTAGCTCATCTGGCTGTAACCGGAGAAAGTAACTGTAAGAAATTGTTACTGATGAACTGCAAGATGAGTTTCTAACTTGTGTTGTGTCCCCTGAACACTAAATGATCCATGCAGTAATTTCCTGATGTTTCATGAAAACAAAGTTTCATGGGAAATTCAAGATGCGGCCATATTGGAATTTCGAAATGGACCAAAAAAGGTATTTTGCACAACTAGACCCCAAAGGGAACCTGTGTATCAAATTTGAGAAAGATCAATCCAGCAGTTCCTGAAAAATCGCAATAACAAAGTTTCATGTGGAAATCCAAGATGGCCGCCTGGTGGCCATATTGGATTTTCGAATAAAATCACGAAAGGTATCTTACACAACTAGACCCCAAGGGGCACCTGTGTACCAAACTTGAGAAAGATCCATGCAGTCCTTCCTGAGAAATCACGATAACAAAGTTTCATAGGGAAATCCAAGATGGCCACCTGGTGGCCATATTGGATTTTCGAATCAGAGCAGAAAAGGCATCTTGCACAGCTAGACCCCAAGGGAAACCTGTGAGCTAAATTTGAGAAAGATCCATGCAGCAGTTCCTGAGAAATCGCGATAACAATGTTTCATGGGGAAATCCAAGATGGCCGCCTGGTGGCCATATTGGATTTTCGAATCAGACCACAAAAGGTATCTTGCACAACTGGACCCCAAGGGGAGCCTGTGTACCAAATTTGAGAAAGATCCATGCAGTACTTCCTGAGTGATCGCGATAACAATGTTTCATCGCCAAATCCAAGATGGCCGCCTGGTGGCCATATTGAATTTTTGAATCAGACCACAAAAGGTATTTTGCACAACTAGACCCCGAGGGGAACCTGTGTTCCAAATTTGAGAAAGATCCATCCAGTTGTTCCTGAGAAATCGCGATAACAAAGTTCATGGGGAAATCCAAGATGGCCGCCTGGTGGCCATATTGGATATTCAAATTGGACTAAAGTACACAAGTTGTACAACTAGACCCAAAGGGGAACCGGTGTACCAAAATTTGAGAAACATCCATGAAGTAGTTACCAAAAAATAATGATGGCAAGATTTCACTGGCAAATTCAAGATGGCCGCCAAGGCAGCTATATTTAAAACCATATCAACACCGCATGAATAAATTCTGGTGTACTCATTGGGGGGAACATGCATGCCAAGTTTCAGCTTAATCGGCCAAGCGGTTTCAGAGAAGAAGATGTTTACGGACGACGGACGACGCACGATGGACGACGGACGACTGACGACGGACGACGGACAATCAGGCCATGACACTAGCCCATCGGGCCTTCGGCCCAGATGAGCTAAAAATCAGGAACATTTTTCTGGTGATTATTAAATTTCATGAATAAATTTCAGGGGAAAAATATGAAAAATTATTTCCCACCCCCCTCTAAAAATCAGAAACATTTAAAAATGAAAACATGTGCCGACAACGGTGTTACTTATCATTGAGAACATATCTGATAGAAGAAAAATATGATAATTGACTGTCTAATATGTTAAAACGTGGGCTGTTGTATTTTAGTTTACTATCTATGAATATGCTAAGAATGCAGCAAAATATATGCTAAGAGCAAAAAAAAATGAAATTGAAATAACCAACACAAATATGCTTATCTTTTTCTTCATTTTTATCTGATTATTATTGTTCCGAATCAAAATATATATATTTGTTTAATGAAACTCAATAAACACCCGAAAAAATTATATTCTTTTGATATAATTTATTAATAATTTTTCAGCCAAATTGTTAAGATCAACCTTTATATAATTTTGTCTGAAATTCCTGATTCACAATATATAATTGTGAGCTCGTGTCCATAAGGGTTCCTGTCCTAAAGGTTCCTGTCCTTAAGGGCTCCTGTCCAGGACCCGATCCGTTGAAGCTGCAGTAGTATTGAAAGCGTTCATGTGGAGCAAACTTTCCAAGAACAAGTGTACATGTAAATTGGAAACTATGAAGTTCAAACCGCGATAATTTTGAAAAAATATATATATTTCATGTCACAAATAACACATGCACATATTCATATCCTATAAAACATGTGTAGCAAATGTTAAAATCATCCATTGAAAGCTGATAGCTTCAGCAAACTTTCTTGCGAAGGTGTACATGTATGTACAGGCATACACGTGTGTCCATTATCATTGGCAAATTACTAAGTCAAGAACTTCATATATTTGGACAACAATTAGTATTTCCTCTCATCAATAGCACAGTCACATCCTCTAATCATGAGAAGCATGTGTATCAAGATACATAATCATCCAGAGACATCGGACAGCTTCGGCAAACTTTCGATGTGCAGTTGTACAGACACACGTTTGCCAAACAAAAAGCCTTATCACTGGTCATAATTTGGACACAAATTTATAGTTAATCTTATAAATAGCACAGGACACATCTCCTAATAATAAGAAACGTGTTTACCAAGATACATGATCATTTAGAGACATCTGACTAGTTTTTATGCACACTTTTCCAAAACAAAAAATATTATCATTTTCCATAATTTGGAAAAAAATTAATGTTTCATCTCATAAAAAGCACATGTACATCCTCTAATCATAAGAACATGTGTACCTAATCGCCCACTTACAGCTGACAACTTACAATTTGCTAAACAAAAAACCTTATCATTTTCCATAATTTGGAAAGAAAATATTATCTCATCTCATAAATCGCACAGGTACATTCTCTAATCGTGTTTCATAAAAATAGCTAACAACTGCAGCAAACTCTCTATGCAGAGGTTTACATGTGCAAGTTTGCTAAACAAAAAACCCCATCATTAAATTTTAACATTGGAGCACACTAGAATGCTTAGGGTATTTTTTAATTTCTGATCTTTTTTTAATTTGTTAAACCAAAAACCTTATCATTTCCAGGCCGACACCGACTGCAGCATCCTCTTTCCCCATCTCACAATATATCCCCTTTACTTCGTGAGGCGAGGTAAAAATCGATAATCCAACATCACTTCGGGATCTAGTTTCTATAACGGTGCCACATTTTGACAATATAGTAGGTGCATTTGAAAAATAAAACGCATAATTCATAAAATGATGTTTGATCCATGTGTGTATATGTTCGTTGAGGTCTAGTACGTAAGCCTACCAAGTTTCAGTGCCGAAATCGGATTTCATGTTCCAATGCCAAACCCACGATGGCCCTTCTCGGCCATCATACGGAATAGAATTACCTGGACAACTACTTAGGCAGCATTATCCAGTGTCCAGGTTTCGATCCGAGTCCCAGTTGGACATAGTGGAAAATTACGCCAATTAGGACATCCTTCACGATTCAGTACGTGAGCGTGTCACGTTTGGTGTCAGTAATCAGTGACAGTTTCGAACAATTCACTATCATAACCACAGACAGGCCTCCTATCCGATTAATATATCCACGCACTTCCTAACCATCCAATTATTTACCCAACACACACATACATGTATATGGCAAAGTGACACAGACCCAAATGGATAGTACATTTCCCGGGGTGCAGTAGTCGAGTTCCAACATTAGTATGCTCCATGAGATGAACTACCCATGTGACATTATCCCAGTTTTCGACTGGGGCCCTAATTGGACAAACATAATAATTAAGCTCGCTGAGACAGTCCCAGGGATACAGTACCGTAAAGAGTGTGTGGCACGGCTGGTCCCAAATATAATCCTTGTCAGTTCAAGCAATCTATTTACGCACACACAGACAGGAATAATATGTACATATACATTACACAACACAAGGCTATTCTATGGATAACAACTTCTTTATTGCTGTAGAGCTACAGTGTATTCTTTATTGCTGTAGAGCTACATTGTATATTGATCTGTAGTGTTAAAACAGATCAACTTACAAAATGGCGATCAAAGGGCGTGAATTAGGTCGAAAGAAACTCCATTGTGAGTGCTACATTTGGGGCTTAGATATCTTCATTCATAAAATTATGGCAAGAATCTTTGAGTGAAAGACATTATACAGACATAATGACATAGTAACTGAGACATAATCTCAGAAGATGCAAAAAATCCAATCACCGATAACACAATGCACACTCGTATTGGTCACAACATGGTGCAATGCTTTTACATTCACATCACCAGTGCAGAAATGATAGATCGTATCGTTGGGAGTACTATTAGATACCAGAATCAGTTTTCCTCTGCAAACAAAAACATATAAATGAACACGAACATGAATCAAATCGCCAAATTTCATCACTTATTCTGGCTAAATAAGGTATTACCAGGGTCAAATTGCGGCCAACTTGAAAAACAGCCGCCATCTTGGATTTCAGTTGGCTAACAATATGTCATGGTAAGGTGTCTTACTTAGAATATCCATGCCAAGTTTCATGCTTGTTTCGTCTTTGTAACCATTGTATCCAAGAATCTATGTTATCGGTATTACAAAGTGTTCTATTGGTGTGGAAAATGGTAAATCTGTTTGGACCTCGTTCCCATGGCAACGGCACCACAATCTGGCAGTACTGCAGATAGAATTGAAAAGCAGATACCATCGGCTTGAAAATGAGCTTGAAAATAATTAAGCTCGCTGAGACAGTCCCAGGGATACAGTACCGTAAAGAGTGTGTGGCACGGCTGGTCCCAAATATAATCCTTGTCAGTTCAAACAATCTATTTACGCACACACAGACAGGAATAATATGTACATATACATTACACAACACAAGGCTATTCTATGGATAACAACTTCTTTATTGCTGTAGAGCTACAGTGTATTCTTTATTGCTGTAGAGCTACATTGTATATTGATCTGTAGTGTTAAAACAGATCAACTTACAAAATGGCGATCAAAGGGCGTGAATTAGGTCGAAAGAAACTCCATTGTGAGTGCTACATTTGGGGCTTAGATATCTTCATTCATAAAATTATGGCAAGAATCTTTGAGTGAAAGACATTATACAGACATAATGACATAGTAACTGAGACATAATCTCAGAAGATGCAAAAAATCCAATCACCGATAACACAATGCACACTCGTATTGGTCACAACATGGTGCAATGCTTTTACATTCACATCACCAGTGCAGAAATGATAGATCGTATCGTTGGGAGTACTATTAGATACCAGAATCAGTTTTCCTCTGCAAACAAAAACATATAAATGAACACGAACATGAATCAAATCGCCAAATTTCATCACTTATTCTGGCTAAATAAGGTATTACCAGGGTCAAATTGCGGCCAACTTGAAAAACAGCCGCCATCTTGGATTTCAGTTGGCTAACAATATGTCATGGTAAGGTGTCTTACTTAGAATATCCATGCCAAGTTTCATGCTTGTTTCGTCTTTGTAACCATTGTATCCAAGAATCTATGTTATCGGTATTACAAAGTGTTCTATTGGTGTGGAAAATGGTAAATCTGTTTGGACCTCGTTCCCATGGCAACGGCACCACAATCTGGCAGTACTGCAGATAGAATTGAAAAGCAGATACCATCGGCTTGAAAATGGTGTATAATCCAGGTTTGTGTAGAGTGGGTGCATTAAGTCGTCTCTGGAGGTGAACCTGGCCGCTCGCCTATAAACTCTGTGACGTTATCACGGTGGTCAACAGAAAAAACCTTCGAAGGAAATGAAGTTGTGAAGATCATTGACCTTAGAGAATTATTTATTTGGTATTAAGCTGAAACACATTTTCCCAATCCAAACTACAGAGCAGTAACACTGATGACTAGATTGATGCATTCCATACCTGTATGCCGACAACATTCATGTTGTGTATTTGGACAGGATTGATGTGAAAGAACAGACAAACTTAGTTTTCAGTAATGAAACAAACTTTTCCTCTGCTCGAGGAATGAATATCTGTTGGGTTCTGCCGACAAAGTGAATGATGTTGCGAAAAATAAAAGCTATGTTAAGAGCTCGACTGGTGAATTACGTCGGTGTGTAATATGTTTTATAATTTGGTAGTATTCATTGCAGATTCCATTTTTTGAAAATTACTGTATTGTGATATCGTTTAAAAAGGGAGATTATATCAACAACGTTTATTTCTGACATAAGCTTGCCTGGAAGTGGTTAGCGGAAATACTGGCAAACGGAACTAGAGGTGTTGATAATTCACGCCACAGTCGGTCTGTGAAAACCCGTCCGTCGGCTTGAAACAACAGCGAAGGGACAGGGGTTAATTTTTTGGAATGAGAAAACTGACACAGCATGCACTGTTGGCGGGAGCTTGATAATTTACTCACGTTCTATTATTTATTGCCGATTTCAAATGTATAGGAAATTAACCAAATAATGAAAGTATAATTACTGCCCAATTCAGAGGGCAATCACGCTTTATGCCAACGGTTACATACATTTTACTATAAACGATGCCGCGTTTTGTTTGTCCGAAAACTTCGATCGAGCGTTTATGTTTATATTCTCCGGTTTTCAGTGAATTCCCAGACGCTCCTGTGATCTTCGTAGTCTCTTTATTTGTGAATATACGGGGGAAATCCCATTCTGATCAACTTTCAGAGGAATGTATGGAATGTTATCCTACATGTAGACTTGCATAATTATTTCAATTCGCCGTTCCTGCATGGACGTATCTTATAACGTGATTCAAATTTTAAAAAAAACCCGGTTCAGTATAACTCAATAATAATGAGACAGTTTATACATTTTCAATTGGCGATGTTTCTTTCTTTCCATTCATAACGTTTAGAGGAATTGCGCTGTCAGAGAAAGTATGCGACTACAGATATCTAGACGGAATAACAAAATAATATTAAATGATTCATGTTCAGTCTAATTCATATGTATTCGCCGTGATTAATCTCTCTGCGACATACAAAATTTATACCAAGCATACGCCTTCTGAATGCTTCATACTTTCATTTGATGATCTCGATTTCATTCTCGAAGCATGTTGAGTTATTTCGAGGAGGATCGAGATGGTCTTGCGCTTCGAGAGAAAATCGGGAGCAAACCGGGACAACAATCGATAGAGATAAACCGGGACCCTTCGAGGCGAGATATTTATCGGTTTTACTCGTTTATCGAGAAACCATCTCGATCGATTGGACGTGACCCCTTACGGAAAGTCATCACAGAAGCAATCTCCAAAGTTCCTAATCCAACATGGCCATGAGTATGTCCCTGCTTATGTTCAGGGTATGAACTGACGAAGTGGAGTGTCTATTTACATCTATTGGCCAGTTACCCGTGACGAGCTGCTACGGTGACAAATGAAAGCTTCCCGAACACGTTCTGGTTTGCCTGACTCTGCGGCAACGTTTAAGAAGAGAACCACGTGATGAAGAGACTTGAACACGCCGAAAGTTGCGTATTTGCTCTAGAGATTGATACAGTTCTTTTTGCCACATTGCATGTTGCATTCGGCTTGCTAGCACCATACGGAATAAGGAATCACGCTGGTATTCATGTAGATTTCGACCCCTTTAATCCATTCATTAACACTACCTGGCCTGTGTGAATGGGAACCTGCCCAATCTTAGGGAAGGGCAATTCCTAAACCCCCACAAACTCCACAAGTAGTTTTTTGTACTCCTTGAACTGGGTTGTAAAACTCTCCCCACACTATATATTGGGGTCAAGTTCTATCAGAAATGACCTCTTTGACGACAACACAGCGACATCATATTCAAAGATGCATTTTGTGGCGATTTCTTCAGTAAGATTTTCAGATTTATTTTATCTATGATATTTCCTCTGAAAAAAATATAATAAATAAGATAATTTTTTATGTGAAAAAAGGCAAATCAATTTGGAGATGAACAATGAAAGCACAACTTTCAGGCATACCCTTATTTGACTTTACCCCTGATTCTCGTCTTGGAGAGGTAAGCAAATAGGCTCAAAATGACACCAATATGATATGCTGTGTAAAGTTAACAATTCTACAGGCAGTGGATCTCTCAAAGACATCCAATATTAACACTTTTATTTCTCACCTCGGAGTCAATATCTGTAAAAGATATGAATAGGTGAACCGTAGGTTACCCTCGTTCGTAAACTTAGTATCACTTTATGATAGACCCGTACTGGGAACCAAATAGTATTTGAAGAAAAGTTAACAGAAAGATAACGGAAGAAAAATTAACTATCCAAGAGGAGCATAGTACTAGATGCCAAATAAATGATAAATTCAACAATTAGAACATTAAACTTTGCCAAACGTGAGAATGTAAATTCACATTGCAGTTACGAGAATCATACAGGTATTCGTACAGGACAATTTCTTGGAGAAGTGTCTTCATATTCTTTGCTAATCAAAACAATTTGAGCTCGAATTTCACAGTCTGAGAAGATCGTTTAGTTTGAAAAAACTGTTTTAAAATATGAGTCATATATATTTTCACATAAAGGCTGCTCGGAAATGTCAGAATTGCATGTATGCTTAACTTAACTGGCTTTATGTTGCGTACACCTCGACGGGAACATGCTATGAAAGTACACGCTCGATAATCCCACAATTTAAAGAACGATTCAGTTCACATAATATCATTATTCTAGAAGAAGTTAGGGAACTTGCGTGAATATTTAATTAAATAAATCTTCGTAATGGTGATTGAAAATTCCGCAGACACATTATCAACTTTAGTTTTAAAAGTCAATGTCGTCATCCTCTTCAACATCTTCAGTTGGCAGAAGTTGATCTACATTTTTAACAATCTCCTCTTGCATTGCAGGAATAAGACCCTTGCGGAAGGCAATGGATAAGAGCTCCTCAGCATCTTTAGTTTGAGGATACTGACGACCAGCCCATTTCAAGTACAAGGCAAATTCATTCCAGTCCACTTTACCATCGCTATCCATGTCGATTGCTTGCAAGGCTCTGTTGGTCTCCTCGCACCTGTAGCATCCAAAATAAGGGGCCATGAATCCGTTATAGAAAGAGTCAGTCTCCAGGCTTTCGTCCTCCTGGACTTCTTCTCTTAGATCCCATTCGTCCCACGTTCTTCGCACCTCGGCGATCAGTTGTTGAATGTGAATCTCCTTCGGCTCATTGTCTGCAATTGCTTCACTCATTTTCGGAGTAAGCTTGCCACCAGAGCGATCAAAAAGCATAGCGAGTCCAACGGAACTCATATATTCCTCTTTGCGATTATTGTTCAGGTCCTCCAACATGACTTCCAACATTTTGTTGGCTCTGTCTTCAGTAAACTGCGGGTCCTCACCAAACTCTTTGTTCAGCTTGGTAACAATCATAACCGGGGAGGCGAGGGTGGTCATTCTCATGATTGGCTCCTCGCCAAAAAATCCCGACATGCTGAACTCTTTCACATTCGGTGCTATCCCACTCATGCCGAACACTTGATCCAAGGCACGATCCCCGTAGATTGGCTGCTTTGGAGCTGGGTCGTGTCCAGTGGTAATCTGGGTGACGGTTCGAGCCGCATTTCTGAGTTCAGAGCAGTTGAATGCCTTCAGTACGCACTCGTTTCCCAGACGGACGAGGTTCATGAGTGTGACAGTCGAACAAGCATGGCCCATGGCGGCTCCTTCCACACACAAACCCGCCCAGATACCGTTCGCTCCATTAGCCAGACATATCATCTGTGTTGTGTCTTGCATACCCCACTGTTCATGGACATGCACTAGTAAATGGCCAGATTGGAAGCCACACCGGTCCATCTCTTTGCGGACCGCGGCCGTCCATATACCCAGCTCTTCAGGGAAATATTTTCCGGCTGGTTCTTCAAAGATGAGACCAAAGGGACGTTGCTCCGCTGATAATGAGGATAGGTAATTTACCACCTTTAAAACACGCCGAGGTCTTCGCTTCATTGAATCAGGGAAGTCTCTAAAATTGACGAAAATAAGAGCATCAGAGGCAAGATTCTCGCGTATCCATTGAAGCCTCTTCAATAAAAGAAGGCATATTTGTTCGACGGTGAATGTTTTGTAGTCTATCCCATTATAAACCATGTCTATCTCAATGATTGCATTCTTTATTCCAAGCTCTTTCATCTTCAACAAACCAATGGGCATCACCTCTGTGTCTGGTACTCTATCGGAGTCAATTTTTCCTGTCAACTCTGTAAAGGCGTACAGAAGACTCATATCCTCGCCCTTTTCCTTCAGCTGTTTGATGAAAGTGTCTCCCACCCGGGTCATGTGTGAGAACGATGCTACAACTATATGCTTGAAGCCCACTTTCTTCACCTACAAATACAAAAAAATACTAGTAAATGGTTTCATTCTTCACGTTAAAACAGTCAGTCACAGTGACAAGTCATGTGTGAGAACGTTGCTACAACTATATGTTTCATGCCAGCTTTCTTCACCTCCAAAATACAAAACAATACTAGTAAATGGTTTCATATACTACAATCGATTACAGTAACAACACTGTTGAAAGTATGATTTCATATAGTACAGCCGATTACAGTAACAACAATATTGAAAGTATGGTTTCATATAGTACGGCCGATTACAGTAACAACAGTGCTGAATGTATGATTTCATATAGTACAGCCGATTACAGTAACAACAGGTTTGAAAGTATGGTTTCATATAGTACAGCCTATTACAGTAACAACAGTGTTGAATGTGTGGTTTCATATAGTACAGTCGATTACAGTAACAACAATGTTGAAGACAGCAAATGGTATGATGTGAACGAATCATTTGGTCAGAACTTAGACTGTATGACTGCCTGTCAACTCAAGGCATTAACTATGGTGTTCTATTTGTGCCAAGTTTCCGTCGCCTTTTCAAAACGCGACGTCGCCTTTTGAAACGCGACGTCGCCCTTTGAAACGCGACGTAGTGTTTCGAAACGCGACGTCGCGTTTTTAAAACACGACGTCGCCTTTTGGAAAACACGACGTCGCCTTTTAAAACGCGACGTCGCGTTTCTTTCCTATGTTTTTGCATTGTAAAACTCGAGACAACGGAACTCGACGTCGCGTTTTCAAAAGGCGACGTCGTGTTTCACCCACGTCTTGTTTTAGGAAAGAAACGCGACGTCGCCTTTTGAAACGCGACGTCGCGTTTTCGCCTTTCAAACGCGACGTCGCCTTTTGAAACGCGACGTCGCCTTTCGAAACGCGACGTCGCCTTTCGAAACGCGACGTCGCCTTTTCGAAACGCGACGTCGCCTTTTGTGTTTCAAAAGGCGACGTCGCGTTTCGAAAGGCGACGTCGCGTTTCGAAAGGCGACGTCGCGTTTCGAAAGGCGACGCGTTTTGAAACGCGACGTCGCCTTTTGAAAACGCGACGTCGCCTTTTAAAAAACACGACGTCGCGTTTTAAAACGCGACGTCGCGTTTCTTTCCTATCTTTTAACATTGCCAAACAAGACGTGGGTGAAACACGACTTCGCCTTTTGAAAACGCGACGTCGAGTTCCGTTGTGTCGAGTTTTACAATGCAAAAACATAGGAAAGAAACGCGACGTCGCGTTTTAAAAGGCGACGTCGTGTTTTAAAAACGCGACGTCGTGTTTTAAAAACGCGACGTCGCGTTTCAAAAGGCGACGTCGCGTTTTTAAAAGGCGACGGAAACTTGGCACAAATAGAACACCATAATTAACAGACAGCGACAACGTGCCGTCTTCCCTCCAGCGATTGGTCTTCTATACCAAGCCATTTTGAGTTAAGACGATCTTTCCCATTGGCTCACTATTTATGGAACGAAAGGGCATACCTCAGAAGTACAAACTTGGCAAGTCTGCACCTCCACATATTTAACCCTATCTGACCCTATCTAACCCTATCTGGGAAGTGCCCCCAAATATTTTCGCTGTCCCTAAGGCCAGAGTGCTGGAACTCACCACACTAAATCTTCGCTCTACCAGGAAGTGTAATAATATCCTAGATGGCCACCATGATGACGTCACAGTTACTTCATTTTCAAAACCAGCAGTTTTGGATGAGTTTTCGGTCAGATTTTTCGAATATTTTATTTATTTTCTTCGCAAAAACTGATAAGTGCCTCCGTCATGTTCTTCCCCTGTTCCTTAATGTATTAAATCAAACCTGACATTGACGATTTAATAGCATATTCAGACATTCGTATCGCGAAGTTCAGCAGGAGTTGCCATCTCACTATCACAATGTTGAATCTGTCAAAGATTCCCATCTTCATACACAGAACAATATCATCGTTCACACTTCTAAATTCCACTTTATTGTGAACGAGGAAAGTGACTTCACACTTCGAGATAACTATGTTCCAAGATATCTCCGAATATATGCAAATTATAAACATTTCCTGCGGTATTAAAGTTTCGCTTGAGTGTGAACGTAGGAATTATCTTCTGTGTGAAGACGGAAATCTATGATGGCCGAGAAGGGACATCGCTGTATTGTGTTATAAATCGGGACCGACACACGAAGGCAGGATGCGAAATCGCGAAGGCAGGATGCGAAGTCGCGAGGGCAGGATGCGAAGTCGCGAGGCCAGGATGCGAAATCAAAACAGCGAAGTCAGGATGCAAAGTCAGGATGCGAAGCGCGAAGTCAGGATGCGAAGTTGCGAGGGCAGGATGCGAAATCAAAACAGCGAAGCGCGAAGTCAGGATGCGAAATCAAAACAGCGAAGCGCGAAGTCAGGATGCGAAATCAAAACAGCGAAGCGCGAAGTCAGGATGCGAAATCAAAACAGCGAAGAGCGAAGCGCGAAGTCAGGATGCGAAATCAAAACAGCGAAGCGCGAAGTCAGGATGCGAAATCAAAACAGCGAAGCGCGAAGTCAGGATGCGAAATCAAAACATCAGCATTGCGCATGATCCTATCAAAACGAGGCCGGTTTGTAGCCCTGATTCCTAATATACATTGTAGGGGCAATTGAAGATTATTGCTGGTTGTTGTTATCACAGCAACGGAGGAAGTAAAATTATTCTGATGTGTATCTTTTCTTTGCATTACTGATGTTTTATAGAAATTCACAAATGGTATTTGAATATATTTTCAGATCTGGTGTTTCGGGAATGATTAAAAGCGACCCGAATAATTGATAATTAATACTGAAGCGCTCAAAGCTTGCTTAAGACTCTAAATCAGCCTGGTGACTGTTCAGGTTGACATTTTTATTCCAATCTTGCCAAATTTCCAGTTAGCCTGGTGTGTGAATGGGCCATACCATCTAGGAATAATTGAGAATTATTGCTTACCAGATAAATTGTTCTTTATATATAGTGTATATAGTGTAATTTTCCATGCTTGGCAAACACGGGCTCTCGCTTTAAAATATGGTCACGTATGAGTATTATAGTAAGCTATATGATAATTTAGTGATTGTAAAAAAAAAATAGAAATTTTAAAATTGAAAAAAATTAAAATTTTAAAATTAAAAAAGCAAATCAAATTAAAAATTAAAAAATATATATCTCTGACACAACAGTGCTACTTAGCCCTGTGTCCTAAACGATCCGGGCCAATTCTAAGATGGAGGTTTGTACAAATTTAGGATTGATGATATAAAATGTGAAATCAAGGATCAATATTTCCATACATCCTTATTATGTGCTAATAAATATAAACACACGGAAACAGATAGACTATTAACAAGCAGTAAGATAATTAGCGGTTAATTTGGGGCTATTGTCTAAAACTCGTATGTTCGTCACTCCATGCCAAACGTCTACGTACAGGGCAATATCATAATTCGCGAACATTAGGCTGGTTAAAAAAGTTTCCTGTTTAGCATCACCGCCCGTCCCGAAATATTCGGCCGCCCCGTATTTTTTATTTTTATTCTTTTTTTCCTCCTCATCTTTGGAATCGACGCTCCGAGACCGAAGTCAAGCGACTCAGAAGTAGATATCTCAATAAATGTACACTGAAATTTATTGAAACTAGACCCAGATACAAGCCAAACGATTTTTCTGTTCAATAAACTAGTTACATCATTCATCCGACGATGCATATAGTTTGGAGTCCGAAGTCGAGATTCGTCAAGGCCGAGGCCGCCAAACATTGTCAATTTATTGTTTCTCTGTTTACATCAACCCTTTGAAATATAAGCATAAATAAAGAGATATTCTGTATGGTACAAATCGGCCGTGTTCTAATTCATTTCCAGAATTCCCCGTCAGTATCCACCACAGAAACAGCCAAATCAAATAGTTCGATAAAACAGGCTTTGGGTGTGCATTTAAAACTTGCACAGTTATAAACCAGAATTGCAAATACACAAATTGATATATATTTGTTCAATTATTATTCGAAATTCAAAACCATCTATCACTGAGTGATAATACCGCATGGTATCATAACGGTTCTCGGAAACGGTCTCAATCCCGCTAAAAACGCATGTCGCTCTCGCAACGGTCCTTTTCAGGGCCACCCAAAATTTATCGTCATCCCTCGAGGTGTAGGCCTATCGGGTCTGCAAAATCATGATCATCGACATGGATCGCTCAGCCTCATTATGGAATCACAACATACCCTAATTAACAAATTTAATAATAAGAATTTGACAAAAATTTACGTGGAGGGTGTTCGTAGGCTATATCATGTTATTTAGTCCAAGTGTCATTTTCCGCCACCAAACTGTCACACTAAAAATACCACGTGGGAGATAGCCGGATGCCATGGGAATTGAGCCATTTATGTTTGAATAAGAGTAACTGGGTTCCCGTTTTCAGGATATATTATTGCTGGTTGTGAGTTCCAGGAAATCATCCCTTGATAGAATAACAAAAATCCACAAAAACGAGACAATGTTTTGGGATTTTATTTTGAACATCATTTTTAACATCATGCTTAACAGGAAATTAATTTTAACCAGCCTTGGGATGATCTGTTCAACCTGAAATGTACGAGACTAAGCACTTCGTCGGTTAGCATAATGTTATTAATACTGCCACTTTGATCTGCTTAGCAATTTATCTGGTAAGCAATAATTCTCAATTGTTTTTAGATGGTCTGGCCCATTCACACACCAGGCTAACTGGAAATTTGGCAAGATTGGAATAAAAATGTCAACCTGAACAGTCACCAGGCTGATTTAGAGTCTTAAGCAAGCTTTGAGCGCTTCAGTATTAATTATCAATTATTCGGGTCGGTTTTAATCATTCCCGAAACACCAGATCTGAAAATATATTCAAATACCATTTGTGAATTTCTATAAAACATCAGTAATGCAAAGAAAAGATACACATCAGAATAATTTTACTTCCTCCGTTGCTGTGATAACAACAACCAGCAATAATCTTCAATTGTCCCTACAATGTATATTAGGAATCAGGGCTACAAACCGGCCTCGTTTTGATAGGATCATGCGCAATGCTGATGTTTTGATTTCGCATCCTGACTTCGCGCTTCGCTGTTTTGATTTCGCATCCTGACTTCGCGCTTCGCTGTTTTGATTTCGCATCCTGACATCGCGCTTCGCTGTTTTGATTTCGCATCCTGACTTCGCGCTTCGCTGTTTTGATTTCGCATTCTGGCTTCGCGCTTCGCTGTTTTGATTTCGCATCCTGACTTCGCGCTTCGCTGTTTTGATTTCGCATCCTGACTTCGCGCTTCGCTGTTTTGATTTCGCATCCTGCCCTCGCGACTTCGCATCCTGACTTCGCGCTTCGCATCCTGACTTCGCGCTTCGCTGTTTTGATTTCGCATCCTGCCCTCGCGACTTCGCATCCTGCCTTCGCGACTTCGCATCCTGCCTTCGTGTGTCGGTCCCGATTCATAACACAATACAGCGATGTCCCTTCTCGGCCATCATAGAAATCACCTAAACTACGTAATGTGTCTCAGTTGTCCCGTGGCTAGCACGGCCTCGCTGACATGACAAATGCATCACTCAACCGTTGACCAAATCTCAGGCAGATCCAATTAAATAGGCTAGGAACTCGGTGTGGCATGAGGCACTTCTGTCTATGCCCTTAAAATGCATATAACATGCATATATTTTGTAATTTTAGCAAACCTGTTGCTATGGTAACTTTATTTCCTCGGATAGCACACTAATATTTCAAGTACTGTGGGAAATGTTTATAATTTGCGTATATTCGGAGATATCTTGGTTCATAATTATCTCATGAACATGATCAAATATATAAAATAACTCGAGACTATATTCCAGACGCAATACACTTTGTCAGACATGTACACTTTCGTGTAAAAGAACACATAGGCGTGGCACAAATTAATAATAATAATGCACTTTATTTATAAAACCCCGATGAATCCGATAGGCCATGTACCTGTTTTCATCGGTGTCGAGGAATTCCCATGTTCAGAGTTATTCATCGGTACACCGGTATACTTTTCCAAAAGAATTATTCAGAAAGTACAAGACGTACCTATACTAAAATGTGTGTCTATCAGTGTAATAGTAAAGGCTGTCCGGTAGAAATAAATATTTGGGTCCTGCCTTTTAACTCAGCTAAGACATTTATTCCTGATTTGCAACTCAGATAAAACATAAAACCATGAAAACGGGCATTGTTTCCTGGAACACTGATTCCTTTCATACCGATACGCACCAATGCGCATGCTAATATAGTTTATGCACAGTAGTTTATAGAGTGTACGCTGTTCTCATCAAAACAAGAGACAAAAATGTTCATTATGACCAAAATATCTGGTTCATGTATACATCAAAGGCATTCACGGCCTAATTATTCAATGTATTAGCTGAGTAATATAGGAAAATTAAAAATAAAATACTATTGTACAATGAAAGTAATTGTGACCTGTCCAACTGCACAGATACATTATATTATATGCAGCCTATTTATGCAGATAGATACCCTGTAGCGTAGAACCCGTTGTTAGGATGGAGAAACGCAATAGTTTGGTGCTAACGCACTCCATAATGTAACCATATATGCCAGATAAATTATCTCAGGAATTCGAGATATCCACTTTCCTATCCATATTATTGTAACCATAATATAATTGACGGATAATGAGTGACGGTATACTGAACCATTTATAGTTGTTGAGCATTGCGTTTCTAAATTGATTTTATGCGGTTTAGCGAGGATTCGGCCCCCAATTACGTATGAAAGAAATTGTTCAGTTAGCATAAAGTGTATTTTCCGGTCGTGAGCTTAGAGTATTTCTCATGCACTGAATATAAGAGTTAATGAATAGCAGCATTTTTGAAGTAGTGGATTAGTACTTTTATATCCTGTAAAACACATAAAACCAGTCCAGAAGCAAAACTGATATATATATATATATATATATATATATATAGGCATACAGGGTTGCCCTGTTTAGCCCTGTCACCTTAACTGTAGCCCTGTCGGCAGGAAGAAAATTGATTTTACCCAAAATCTAATTGTTTAACCTTCCAACTAAAACTTCTGGAGTTTGATGCCTATTATGTGATGCGTATTATGTGATAGCGTTCGTCCATCCGTCCGTTCGTCTGTCTGTCCACATCGTGTCTGATCTTTGCAGTTTTCCATCTACAGTCCCAATTTTAAGTGAGTGGATACATTAGGTAGAGGCGATGGGTGGCATAAAAAATGAGATCAAAGTTAAAAAGGCCAAGGTCTTTGTGAAGCAAGGAATAAAAAAATCATTAAAGGTCACAATTTTGTTTCTATTGGATACATAATGAGACAGTATGTTGCACACCAAAGCTGAGATCAAAATCAACGTCACTGTGACTCAAAAATCAACACATCATTGAAAATTGAATTTATTATTCGTGAGTGGATATATTCAAAAGCAAATTGTGTTAAAGTACCAAAGTATATAGAGGTCCAAAGGTTAAAAGTAAAGGTCACTCAGCTCAAAGATTATGACATAGTTGAGAATCATGTTTCGATGTTTAAACACCGATTCAAGATTGTGGAATGTGACCAAATTCAATGTACATCACCAAGTCATGGCAAATATAGTCATTATAAAGATGTGATCTCTACAGTTAAAGATTGTGCGTTGTGTCCTGATACACCCTGGGATCTTGAGGGCAAGAGTCCTTGAATTCCCAAGTAAGGAACTATTGTTTTGAGAAAGCTAATTGTTACACTCTAAAATCAAAATCTGTTTGATATGAAGGTGAATAGTGAAGCAAATTTTGGCTCTTGTTTATTTCTGTAGCACCCAGTAACCCCACAGCTATACTGATAAATTTTCACGACCTTCATCTCATCTTGTTGGCAGGAAAAATCAGTTATCTGGACTCAGGCGTCTGTGGGCGTTAAATGTCTTGATTCTCCAAACCTTCATCCTCTTCTGGGGCTTTGACGATAGGAAAAAACATTCTCGGAACCCTGGTGAGTGTTAAATGCCCTATTTGACCCCTCCCTCTCCTGGATACTATCCACAGCAGATTTTCATTGACAAACTCACACATTTCACAGTATGTACAGGTATATTTGATCCCTAACACCAGCTATGAGCGTTAAGTACCATTATTATTATGACGTCCCTTCGGAAAACCCTAGCTGTATTTAGCCAAAACAAAATTTCACAATGGCAACCAGGTGACCTTTTTAACATATTTTATGTTTTACCCACAGATGCTCCGAGACCGCCTTGGCAAAGTTTCATGCCAATTCGCTCAAACGTTAATCAGCTAATCAATTGAACAGGTTGCGAGTGCCTTTGATAAAGATACTGATAGATGGAATGTTTTATATCTCCCCTCACCTGTTCGTAGATCTTCCATTTATCCTCAATTGTGTGACCTCTAAGTTGCCCAACCGTGGTCTCCCGGAGAGAGTTGTCGAGCACGAATACCTCCAACTTTCGAAGTCCTTCTCGCTTCTGTGTTTCTTCCTGGATAGCATTTTCGATTTCTTTTACTTGTTCCTCGAACATTCTCGGAAGAGAATGTGACTTCTTGGCAGAACGCCGCCATCCCTTCATCCACCGGGGCATAATATCTTCTTATTGAGTTTGACTGACGGTGTGATTTGGTTGATGGCTGAAGT
The DNA here is from genome assembly GCA_036873755.1 of Hanleya hanleyi. Lineage (NCBI taxonomy): Eukaryota > Metazoa > Mollusca > Polyplacophora > Lepidopleurida > Hanleyidae > Hanleya > Hanleya hanleyi. The sequence goes on from JAVTVY010038655.1 coordinate 146,080, forward strand.
TTGAATGAAGCGCGGCAGTCCCAAACTTGGGGTTATTTTGATCACTTCGAGGAATGCGGAGCAATACACCGATGCATATATAACACGCATGAATGGCCCCTCTAACACAGGTTAGTGCGTTTACATAGGAAAACTCCCTTATCTGTTACGTTAGAGAAGCCAAAAATAAATTTCTTCAGTTCTGCACACAATTTGTATTTCATACCTAGAAAATACCAAGTTTTATTCTAAAATGCTCGTTGTTAGGAGTGACGTGAACAGCATGGGCGAACGTTTGTAATGGTTTTCCGTTGGTGGGTTTTGTAACAACTACTAATGACTTAATTGCCGCAATTACGACATCTGTGTCATTAGCAGTTGTCAGGTCACTGTCACTAAAAAAAAATGGTAGCGAACATGTTGACACCTATTTTCACAACTGGGAACCAGTAACTTTTTGAGGCAGAAATATATCACACATGAGTAAATCTTTGCAATAGCAAGCACTAATGGCGCAATTGTCGTGATCGCGTCATTAAGTCACCTGCTAATGTCGCAATTGCAACAATATCGGTTGACTCTGCATGCGAAGTCGCCTGCTAATGACGCAATCACGACATCAGCTGGTGACCTGATAACTGCTAATGACACAATTTTCGCAATTACGACAATTGCGTCATTAGTAGTTGCTACAGGGCTTTTCCGTCTACATTTCAGTGTGAACAACGTAAATTTCTGGGTGTGACACGTTGAACCAAAAATACTCTAATGTTTTCAATACCAAATATGTGTCTGTCGTGACATGAAATCGAAATATCATTTTGGTTGAAGTTTCATATTTATGACATCATACTATAATTTGAGACATGTGAGTTTTGTTTGCTCTCTATGTATGTACTTCTAAACTATTGGACGGATCAACTGAAAATGGGCGGTTGAATCCGGGGAGGGGGTGGGGAGGAGGCGCCGGAAATGCCCAAATTGTCTTTCCTATGTGTTAAGTATATACGATTTTCCTTGTAGTCAGTCAAGAGCTTGATGTGGTGCATGTATATGACAGGGTTGTATGTGTATGCACACTACAAGAGTCACAATTTTAATAAATCAATATCCTATCAATGCTCTCTAATCGTTTATGCCGCTGTGTGTGATATAATTTGGTGTTCAAGGCACCAAGGTCATGAATATTTAATAGTCTTATGACATCACGGCCACATTTTAACTACTTCACTTGCTGTCGGGGAGGGGGGATAGGGCCAGCGTCTCTGCTATAATCCAAGGTTTTGACAAAGGACCAGTCCATATTTCTACCCCCGCATTATGAAGCCAAACTGGCGGGAGGGCGGCAACATCAGAAGATACCCCACAGCGTGGCGTGGGGTTCGGCTGAGCCAGCCGAAAATCCCCTACCATTATGTTCCCTTCAAAGCACAATGAAGGGTTCTCCGGATTGGTTGACACTCTCGTTACTGCAACCCGGTTGGATCCTGCAAGCGACATATCCAAATGGGGGAGCAGATAGGATTCAATTTTAATTAGATTGCAAGAGTCAGATCCCATATTCAGTAGCTACCCACTTTGTGTTTTGCAATGTTTTAGATATAGACGATATGAAGTTAGAAGAGAATGCATGCGCATGATTGCATGATAATGAGACCGAATGTAGAACGCTCCAGATAACGAAATCTAAGCGTCAGATCCGACATTCCGTAGCTAGCAATCGTCCAAATTATGTTTCCTTACGTTATAAGACTAGATTTTGACAGGTCATGTAGAGCCATTGAATAACATACGTGCGGAGGCTGAAGGTAGTATATATTCATGTAAAGCTGGAAACTACCATCAGATCCAGCATTCAGCAACTAGCCCTCGTCCATGAATACTTCCCGTGCCTATCATTGAAAATATCGTGTATTTTCCTATGTTATACGTGGAAATATATGGCCTACAGTCCACAATGTACCATATAGCCTATATAGGAAAGCCTTTCAATTTCGCTGAGGGGCCACCCTGGATTTGGCCCCAAATCCAATATGGCGGCCAAAATCCAAAATGGTCGCCAATACCCATAGAAGCTCACAATTTTCTGCTCGAAAATCAATTTTCTAAACACAAGCTAGTTTTTTTCTAGTCATACGTAGGGTATGAATAATTAGTTTTAGAATGATTTGTAATTGGTCTGAAAATTCAATATGGCCGCCAAAATCCAAAATGGCGGCCAATGTCCATTGAATCACACATTTTCCTGCCCTAATATGTAGAGATGGACCATCCTTGGTCTGAATGCGTCCTGTGGGGTATCATTTTGTAGCTCTCGGGGCGTAGACCCCGATTTGAGGGGCATCCATGTCATCTGTGACGTCATCGGTGACGTCGTTAGTACGAGTTGTAGCGAAAGCGGGCATTCCGGAGGTGCAATGGATTGCGTTTGGAGTAGATGACGGCCGTTTTTCCATCCATTTACCTGTGAGTGTGAGTGTATGCGCGCGTATGAGTGAGTGAGTGATTGAGTGGGACCCAACTTGACTAATGCATCGTCCGTTTTCATCATTTTGCGCATGCGCAATCTGGCTGTAGTATCGAAAGCAGACATTTTGGGGATTCGTGGAGGTTTGTTGAGAGATTGAGGGACCATCCCTGGTCAAATGGACCGTGTGGGGTATCCGCGTGAAGCTCTCGTGGGTCAGACTGGCTTGTTTTCATTGAAAGTCGCGCCAATCTGCGCATGCGCAGTTGGGGTGTAGTAAGTAAAGTGGTCATTTTGGGAGGTGCGTGGGGGCCTGTTGTCAAAGTGAAGCTTTCGTGGTGTAGACCATGACTTGAGGGGTGTCCCTGTCATCTGTGACGTCATTCTTGACGTCATCAGTAGGAGTAGTAGCCAAAGTGGGAATTTTGGGGGTGTGAAGTAAGGTTTTTGGGGTAGAGATGGACCATGTTTGGTCCAAATGGCCCGGTTGGGGCGTCCTTGTGAAGCTTTCGTGGGGTAGAGTCAGACTGGCATGTTTTTTTATTGAAAGTCGCGCCAATCTGAACATGCGCTGTTGTGGGGTAGTAAGTAAAGTGGTCATTTTGAAGATGCGTGGGGATGTGTTTGAGCGATTGAGGGGCCATTCTTGGTCCGAATGCGTCGTGTGATGTGTCAAAGCAAAGCTTTCATGGTGTGGAACACGGCTTGAGGGATATGCGGGTCATCTGTGACGTCATTGCTGGCGTCCTCAGTAGGAGTTGTAGCCAAATTGGATATTTTGGCGGTGTGAAGGAAGGTGTTCGGGGTAGAAATGGACCATCCGTGGTCCGAATGCGTCGTGTGAGGTGTCATCTTGTAGCAGCACCCACCAACGACAAGCTCAATGCTTCAACGCCCTGATGAATTAGCCCTGAAGCCCTGCGCGCCTATACGTAGCTCTACGGGTGTAGTCCATGATAAGTGCTATTCTGATTGGTTAGTCCAAAAGTAGAGCAACAACAACAACATCATCAAATATTACAGGTCAATCCTTTTATTATCCCCTCCATCACAGCACATCCACGCTAAGGGAACCACCATGGGTGTGTTTACAATTCACTTATGCTATTTTCCGTGTATTCAGAAGTTCATTGTTATGATCTCAGAATGATGAGGGACACGAGTTAATCCTTATATGTACAGACACCACCACACACCGCACCGCACCCACACCCTGGTGTACCCTATTCCCTAATGGCTATAGGGTACAGGGTGCACCACAGGTACGTGCACATGCGTGCGATGACGTCACTTCCGAGCTCTGAGCTCCACAAGCTTTGAGCTCCAAGAGCCCCGCCACATGGGAGCTACCACCACCACCGGGCGTTGACGGGCGGTGGTGGTGGTGGTGGTGGTGGTGTGTGGTAGTGTGTGGTGGTGGTAGAACTGGTGTGTAGTGGTGGTAATAGTGATGTGTGGTGGTGTCTGTACATATAGGGATTAACTCTTGTCCCTCATCATTCTGAGATCAGAAAAATGAACTTCTGAATACACAGACAATAGCATAAGTTAATTATAAACACACCCATAGTGGTTCCCTTAGCGTGGATGTGCTGTGATGGAGGGGATAATAAAAGGATTGACCTTTGATGTTGTTGTTGTTGCTGCTCTGCTTTTGAACTAACTAATCAGAATAGTACTTATTACGGACTACATCCGTAGAGCTACGTATATACGCGCAGGACTTCAGGGCTAATTCGCCAGGGTGTGGGAGCATTGAGCTTGTCGCTGGTGGGTGTTGCTACAAGATGACACCTCACACGACGCATTCGGACCACGGATGGCCCATTTCTACCCAAACACCGTCCTTCACACCCCAAAAATATCCACTTTGGCTACAACTCCTACTGAGGAAGTCAGCAATGACGTCACAGATGACCCGCATATCCTTCAAGTCGTGGTCCACACCATGAAAGCTTTGCTTTGACACCTCACACGACGCATTCGGACCAAGAATGGTCCCTCAATCGCTCAAACACATCCTCACGCACCTCCAGAATGACCACTTTACTTACTGCACTACAACTGCGCATGTTCAGATTGACATTCAGGCATCTTCTTTCAATAAAAAACATGCCAGTCTGACTCTATCCCACGAAAGCTTCACTAGGACACCCCAACCGGGCCATTTGGACCAAACCTGGTCCCTCTCTACCCCTAACACCTTACTTCACACCCCCAAAATTCCCACTTTGGCTACTACTCCTAATGATGACGTCAAGAATGACGTCACAGATGACAGGGACACCCCTCAAGTCATGGTCTACACCACGAAAGCTTCACTTTGACACCTCACACGAGGCATTCGGACCAAGAATGGTCCCTCGTCACTCAACATAACCCCACGCACCTCCCAAAATGACCACTTTACTTACTACAGCCCAACTGCGCATGCGCAGATTGGCGCAACTTCCAATGAAAACAAGCCAGTCTGGCCCACGAGAGCTTCACACTGATACCCCACACGGTCCATTTGACCAGGGATGGTCCCTCAATCACTCAACAAACCTCCACGAATTCCCAAAATGCCTACTTTCTATACTACGGCCAGACTGCGCATGCGCAAAATGATGAAAACAGACGATACAATAGAGCAGTCTCACTCACTCACTCACACACACGCACGCATACACTCAGAGGTAACTCTATCAGGTAGCTGGATGTAAAAAAGGCCGTCATCTACTTCAAACGCACTCCATTGCACCTCCGAAACTCCCGCTTTCGCTACTGCTCGTACTGATTACGTCACCGATGACGTCACAGATGACATGGAAAAACCTCAAGTCGTGGTCTACACCCCGAGAGCTACAACATGACACCCCACACGACACATTCGGACCAAGGATGGTCCATCTTTACCCAAAACACACCCCCACGCACCCCCAAAATGCCCGCTTTCGCTACTACTTTTACTGATAACGTCACCGATGACGTCACAGATGACATGGATATCCCTCAAATCGGGGTCTACACCCCGAGAGCTACAAGATGACACCCCACAGGACGCATTCGGACCAAGGATGGTCCATCTCTACATATTAGGGCAGGAAAATGTGTGATTCAATGGACATTGGCCGCCATTTTGGATTTTGGCGGCCATATTGAATTTTCAGACCAATTACAAATCATTCCAAAATTAACTAATCATTCATACTACGTAGGACTAGAAACAAACCTAATTAGAATTGATTTCTTGCAAATGTCTTTTATTTTATTGTTGCTGCAGTATTATTGAAAATAAGGTATTCTTCACGTATAGTTAAAAGACATTGGAAAAGAAACCGATGACATATGTTCTTACCAACAAGTCAATTTTATGAATGGATTGGTTTTATACTTCAGTAGAGCGAATGCCAGAATTTAAGTCTCCACTGTCGACTGCTATGTGATTAATAAGTGTATCTGTCCGCCTGGCGTGCACTTTCCCCTGTAGTATTAAAAATCCACACTGAAATGTATCCGCAGATGCCTGAAAACTGATCAAAGCCCCCCGTCAAACATTCGTCGACTCTGATCTACGTCACTTTCAACTGTGAGCGTTTACAGTATGAAAATTGGGTATTTGTTATGTACGAAACACATATTGTTGTGCAGAATTGGCGAAACTAACTGTTGGCTTTAGTAACGTAACAGCTAATCACTTTATCTATGTAAACGCCTTTAGATGTCATTCGGATAATCTCCCTTATTTGAGATATAACGTTTGGTACTATCTCGATATCTTATAAATTCACCATAAAAGTTGAAGCGGTCGTTATCATATCTCCAGTTTGGATACATTAATATCAAATAATATAGTTATTATTACTACAATATAAGTAAAGCTTTGTTTGTGGTTCATCGTTTGATGTGAAAGGGTAAAGCGGTCTCATTGTAGGGTTTGCTTTACCACATGCAAAAGTATCTATATGTGCAGATACATATCATCCCTGCTTCAGACAGATTGGGATCAGTACGCCCGTGAGTGGACTGATTGGGATCAAATAGCTGGTGAATGATCCTTTGTAAGGCCTGATCACGAGCAACTGTGAATTATTCAGGCGAGTCGAATAAACAGGATATTCTACGCTCGAGGCGAATGTTAATCTATTAATCACGATTAACATAACCCTCCAATTTGTTTTCGTTGGCCTAATCATATAATATCAATATCGGTGTGAAAAATCAGAATATCGTGTAGGAATCATTGTTCGACTCCTATGTGATAACCTCGGTAAGAATTTGTTTCCTGATTTGCAACTCAATTAGGACATATTTTCTTAGAGAAAAAAAAAACGATATGAAAAGGGACATTGTTTGTTGAAACAGTCTTCCCTTTCACATCGATATATTGCAGTATTAATATGATACTGTTCAAAATCTTCCACGGTACAGTACGTTAAATATTCAATAGGCCTAATAATTGGAGACAAACTTTGAACCTCTTCACGTTACATTTGAATAACCCTTGAATTCTGTTTACATGCAGACGTTTGTATTTGAACAAAGAGTTGAAATAGTACATGATGCTTCATGCATATTTCGGCTTCTACAATTCAGTCATGTGGTTTTAAGCAATTTTCTTTTTGTAAGATTCAGAACAAAGTAAGATAAAGATTTTCTTCGAAATTCGCAATAGAACTGCTGGACTTTTTTCTTTTACCCAGGTTAAATTTTAGCAGGATTTTCAGGTAAATCTTCGACTAGCTTGTTTTACAGCTCCACGTCACATCGAGTAAAGCTGTATAAACGTTCTCCCCAGACAAGTTTTTTTCACAATTTTAACCTCGGGGTAATCTTCTCCAATATATGATGTACTGTTTCGTGACAATTTGTTTTCCTCGACGTTAAACCTTAACCCTATCTGGCCTAGGCGATTTGGGGTGCATCGCAGCCTGTACACCCCCCCCCCCCCCCCCCCCGCACCCTATATATATATTCGCTATCCCTAAGGCGAGAGTGCTGAAACTTACCACACTATATCTCTGGGTCGAGCTCTACAAGAAAATGTAAAAACATCCAAGATGGCCACCATGATGACGTCACTGTGACCTCATTTTCAAAAAGAGCATTTTTGGACGATTTTTCGGTCAAAATCTTCGAATTTTTTATTTTTTATTTTTCTTCGCAAAAACTGCATGATAAATCAGTAAATAATCATCTGATATGAAATAAAATAAGCTTCACCCACTTTTCCGTACAGAAAAGCAAAAAATTTGAAAAATATGACGAAAACATCACTTTTTCTGGTACCCCACATGGCCGACATTTTGAATTTACTCATAATCCTCTGCTCGTGAGGTTTCAGCTCTCCATTTTTTGGCGTTCCGGAGATATCGTCGAAAGATTGGTAGGGGGCATGAGGGCGGAAAGTCCCCTCCCCCCCCCCCTCCACCCCAGGCCAGGTAGAGATAATTCTCTCTATCTCTCTCCCTGTTTTTCCTTGAACAAATGGGCGTGTTTGTTTATTCCATTCCATAGCAGACAAAATGTCGTTGCCGGTACTCAGAGTTACCTGTTACTCAAAGTTACCTAAGAGACATCTTCACAAGTCCAGGTAAATCCTAAACTCGCAGAGGATTTACCTTGACATATTTGGTGATTCGAATGAGTTGCCTCTATTATGCAATCTCGTACATTTCCTTCCCCGCGCTTGTTTTGAAATAGAATGTCGGTATCCCAAGCCTGTTGCTTTTGCTTTGACTTCTGATGTCGATTTCAGCTTGATATCAAAGCAGTTTGGCCCGCGATAAAGTTCAAAACTCTCACATTTCATATTGGTCTAATCAACTAGCTTAGCGCGTTAACTGATTCGGTAGATTCAGAGGTTCAGTTCCTTGATATATTTATATCCAGAATTCGTATGGGTAACTAACGAAGCCAGTGTATCGATTCTAACAGATTAGTCGATACACTGGCTCGCAAAGATGAAGATGAAGATGAAGAAATGACTTCATATAACAATGTTTAAATTTAAACGACAGTTCTCCACGATCGATACTACAAATATCTCATGCTGACATTGTAAAACAAATGCTGTAAATTTTACAGTAGGTTACTGGCAACAACTCGAAACTCGAATACGCCATATGTATTAATAATAACACAGAATAGAAGTAGCAGAGATTGCTTGCACGTATGCCCCATTCCCCACCACACAGACATCTCTAAGCTGTGGGATAAAACCCATCCTCATTTTATCCAGCCAATTTCTACGCTCCCACTTCGAACCTGCCTTGATTTATATGACCTCCTTCGGTGTTCAAAATTCGAGATGTAGATTTCACCTAAAAATCAGAGATGAACCAATCAGAACGTACACGTCGATTGAGAGTGAAGTGACATCGTCCTCTATTTGCGGCGTCCTTCCTCAGTAGTATATAAAGTGGGTTTAAAGTAACATTTCCCCCGGATGTAACTATGACGTCACAACTTCCGATGGTGGCGCCATCTGTACACTTTGGATGCATGGGGGGCAACTCGATCTGCCAGAGTTTGGCCGCCATCTTGAATTTTTGAGGCGGTGTGGGCGGCCATCTTGAATGTTGTGGAAAAGGGGATGTATTCCTCCGCGGTGATGCGGTGATGCGGTCCTGGCGGTGATGCGGTCTGCCTCCGCGGAGAAAAAGTAGTCCCTAGACTGGAAATACGCTGCATGGTCCGATGGGGTCGAGTGAGGTATCAAAGTGAAGCTTATGTGAAGGGGCATCTAATGGGCTGGGTGTGGGGTTGAAATAGCGTCATTCTGCGCATGCGTGGTGGCCCAAGGGTATGAAAATAGACGTTTTGAGAGCTAGGGGAGTCCCTAATGGGCCGATGGAGTTGAGTGAGGTATCAAAGTGAAGCCTAGGTGAGGGGGCATCTGATGGGCTGGGTGGGTGCATGTAAAAATTTTCCTGAAAAAAACCGGAACACGGACTTTATCGAAAAATCCGCGAAAATGCCTATATGGGGTATGGGGGGTATATAGGTCGCCGGGCTTAACGGGGCTTGTCTATCAATAGAGTTATCTCCCCCTAGTTCCAGGGTGGGTGTATGTAAAAATTTTCCTGAAAAAATACGGAACACGGACTTTATTCTAAATTACGCGAAAATGCCTATATGGGGTATGGGGGGTATAGGTCCTGGGAAACCTACTTCTATACATTTGCGGTAGGGTTGTTTGGATTTGTTTTTCACATCTCGTCATTTAGAACACGATAGGAAGTGTCCCGGAGCGAATCGGTGAAATTTTTGAAAAAGTACGATATAGCCCCATATAGTCCCATACTGGGGGGTATAGGACCAATGTTTGTCCCCCTGGGAAACCTACTTCTATACATTTGCGGTAGGGTTGTTTGGATTTGTTTTTCACGTCTCGTCATTTAGAACACGATAGGAAGTGTCCTGGAGCGAATCGGTGAAATTTTTGAAAAAAGTCACCGAGGCCTGGGTAGGCCCATAGGCCTATACTGCATGGCTATGGGTGTATAGGGCCATACGGGGTGGACGTATTGGAGTCTAGGTGGGCCACTATAGGTCCGATGGGGTCGAGTGAGGTATCAAAATGAAGCATTCGTGAAGGGACATCTGATGGGCTGGATGTGGGGTTGAAATATCGGCATTCTGCGCATGCGCGGTGGCCCAAGGGTATGGAAATAGACGTTTTGGAGCTAGGGGAGCCCCTAGTGGACCAATGGGTCATATTCCAACAGGTACACTATAAAGCCACCTCTGAGATGATTACAATTTCTACATCGTAAACTATCCCTTTCTGGATAGTAATATTTCAGTGGGACCTGCATATGGCGTATACATATCTCGCTTAGTAGCATTTGCTAGATCCTGTGTTAAATGTGATGATTTTAATCAACGTCACAAATCATTGTTGCAGAAACTTATAAAACAGGGCTATTCCACCAAGCGCCTCCACTCAAAGTTTCTCAAATTTGGCGATACATATCGCATGCTGATAGCAAAATACGAACGTAGCGTGCAAGATCTATGGCGCTACGTTTCGTAACTTGTGTCTAATTCCGCTTAACCCGGGGCTAGGGGCCGTATGAACCCATGTACTTCAAGATCCTCATGGTACTCATATGAACAGTCACAATCAAAGCGTGACTGAGATACATCTTTTTTAGATGACGACTCTATAACGAATATTATGGATTAAGAATACTGATCAGCGATACGGATTTGATATTTTTGGAACATCATGATGTCTTGCCGGCATCATTGAAAACTGTTGACCGCTTCTCTCTTGCAGGAAACAAGCCTATGTTTATGTATACTATGATTGTCTTTTTGAATTTGGTGCTAATACTGTTATGTGGAAAATGGAATAGGTCTTTGGATTATGGACGCGGATATTCTCTAATGGACGACGGCTGGATTATGAATGACGGACTAGACGCTTGTAATCAAAATGAAGCATTCGTGAAGGGGCATCTGATGGGTTGGATGTGCGGTAGGAATATCAAGCGCAGACGCAATGCGGAGCTCTCGTCCAATCAGAAGCGAGTATTTCAAATCCGTCACCGAGCTCTCAGCCAATCAGAAGCGAGTATTTTGACCCGGTGCATTATGGGACATATCCAAGACGGCGGCGCGTATGTTCAAGATGGCGGCACATCCGGTGTCGAAAACTGGCCATTTCGTCGGGATGTGGTCACCTAGTGTCGAAAACTGCACTCTGTATGGACGTACCCGAAAAGACACGAAGGTGAACGACATTGTGGAAAAACCCCACAGACAGGTTAGTACATGCATTCCTATGATGTTCACAGGTTACGCCCATTCACGAAGGGCCGTCACAGGGCTTAGTAGAAAAAGCGCATTTCTAACCTTATGGCGCAAGCGAGTATAACAAGTGCCACGCACGGTGTATAAAACCCTACCCAACAGGTACACTATAAAGCCACCTCTCTCACCGTTCGCTTTTCATTCCCCACCATGGCAGCGAGCGGAACAGAGCTTGCGTTATTCCAACTGACGTCCGACGTCTACCTCATCGTCAATGACGATCACCTGGAGCTGGTCCAAGACGCACCGCAGAAGGTGAAGATTTTGTTATCGCTATCAGGCTGGACTCTATTGACACGATTGTTACAGGGAAAAGACCCCGAAAGGGATTTCATGCACGTGGAAGACGGCGTGCACATACGCACTGCTGGAGAGGATTCCCTTTTTCCCCGGTTGGAACAGAGTGGAGGTCCCTATATCACACTCTGTCCACCCTTATGGATGGCACTGAAAGATGTACTCCCCGCGGTGGATGACTTACTACACCCCGAGGTGAAAGAAGGGACTGTGGCTACCCGGAGGCTTACACCTGGCTGCACCCTATTGTTGTACCCCAAACGAGTGGACCTTATCGATAGCGGACTTACGTGTTGGTGTACGTCTGAACCCAAAGCGCACGTCTCTTTGTCACCGGAAGGATGGACTACCTTGAAACGGGTGTTGTTGGGTGACCTGCACGGTGATAGCATTCACCTGTGTGACGACGTCTACATTTTCTGCGGTCCCTATTTTGCTCGACTCCTCTGTCTGAAGCGAGGTGGTTTTACCCTGGACCCCGATCTATGGACGGCTTTGGAACAAGTAGTCCCCATTGTCGATAAGGTACTATCTCTATAGGAGCCACATAACCCATCAGAATAGTACGTATCACGGACTACACCCGTAGAGCTACATCTAGGCGCGCATGTGTGACCTGGTCTATAAAACACGTCTCTCTGGATCCTACACCTTCATTTCTACGGTTGCAGAGCCATGACGGAGATCCAGCCCTATGCGACTCGCATTTTACAGCATGCCACCGTGGTGAATTCACTCACGGGTTACCGAGCAGTGGTCCGGTCCATGTTTGCAGATGGCGACGACAACGAGGGGCGACGCCAGATCCTGAACGAGTTCACAGAAGCGGTCCTCGACAGAGTGCACTCGATGGAGAGGTGTGCCATCACTCACCAATACTGGACTATGACAGCCATCCTTGATGCTCGGGCTATGGACCAGGAGCGCTCACGCCGGAACCAGCGACGGCTGGTTGGCCTCACAATAGTCTGTGCCCTATTGACCCTGGCGCTGTGGTATTGACAGTGGGACTATAAATACGAGGGTCAGACACAGTGTATGTCATTCAACGATCGTCATTGGAGCAAGCATGTCACCCGTCCTACGAGCCATCCTGCCCCTTACACCCCGGGTGGGGTTACACGTCTATGAAGATAAAGTCACCCTCGTGGAAGACCGTGGAGATGTTTGCTGGTCGCCCGCTGAGACCGTATCGAATACGGTTACGCTACACCGTGACGGCTGGACCAAATTTAAACGGGTGTTGAGCGGTGAGCTCGATGGACACGTCATCCACATAGACAATGCCATCTACGTATACCGTGGACCCTTCTTCCCACGCCTGGGTCGCTACCAAGACCCTACGCGAAGCTTCACCCTAGACCCCGATCTGTGGAAAGCCTTCGAGAAAGTGGTGCCTATCGTCGACCAGCTGTTTACACCGGACGAGCGGTCATCAGACGAGTTGGAGTGGGCTCGTGCCCTGAGAGAAGCAGCGGCAGAACCCAATGAACAACTGTCTAGCCATGAACCAGACGACGATGCCATTGATTACCCGGCTAGACTCAGTCAGCCCAGTGACATGACCACCTGATCCTTTGATCTCACGGGGTTGTCCCTATAAATACGGGAGACAGTCAAATCTGGTACCATTCACGTACTGACCATGGCGGAGCATATGATACTGGCGTATCTCAGCTTGACCCCCGAGGTTTTCCTGCACGTGTATGCGGATAAGGTCGATATCATGGAGGAGGTGGGAGACATCTGTGATGCGGACCCTACACAACCGTGCCCGGCTCACATTCGTCTGTCCCGAGAGGGCTGGACCAAATTCAAACGGGTGTTGTCTGGTGAACTGGACGGCGACCTCATCCACTTGTGTCACGATGTGTACATCCGACGCGGCCCTTTCTTTGCTCAATTGGCTCGGCTAGATGGGGGTACAGTGCATTTTACCCTTCACCCTGATCTATGGTCTGCATTGGAAGATGCCGTGATAGATGTGGATGAAGTGCTTATCAAGCGGTCATCAGACGAGTTGGACTGGTCATTTACCATGGACACTGCGACAAACTCATCAGTGACTCGACCAACACGTACCCCTATCGAGCCTACATCGAGACGCTGTTGTCGCATGGACGAGAGGCTAAAAAATCTCAACTGACAGCCGCTTTATTCTACCAGGACAGAGCCGAGCGCATGGGCGCAGAGAACGACAATACGGGATATAGCAAACGGAAGGCTTTGACCGCGAACGGCGTCTCGGTGGATCTCATAGGTCGACTGCACGCAGACATGTTCATGCAAGACCGGTACCTGTTGAACAAGATCCCCATCCAAATCCGACTGATACGGGCGCCTCCGACCTTCGCCTTGATGGCCACTAACGTCGAGGGGCATGCAGCTGACTATAAGATTGTCATCGAAGACGCAGTCCTGTATGTCCGAAAAGTGAAACCGAATCCAGCCGTTCAATTGGGACACATGAAAGCCTTGGAAACAAAACCAGCCCAGTACCCTATCCGACGTGTGCAAACCAAAGTGTTCTCTGTGTCTGCTGGAAATATGAGCGCCAACAAAGAAAACCTGTTCCTGGGGGAACTACCCAAGCGATTGATCCTGGCCTGTGTGGAAAATACCAGTTTCAGCGGAGCCTACCCAGAGAATCCGTTTGACTTTAAACATTTCGGCATCAATTTTGTGGCTCTGCATGTGGATGGACAACAGGTGCCAGCCACGGCCTTAACACCGAACTTTGGGCGCGCGAATTTCATTCGAGCCTATCAGAGCCTGTTTACAGCCACCGGTCAAATCAACCAGGACGAAGGGAATTTCATCAGTCGGGAGGACTACGGGAACGGATACACGTTGTTCTGTTTCGATTTGACCCCCACCTTAGAGAACGACCATCAGCTGGCCCTGGCCAAGCAAGGCAATTTACGGTTGGAAATCCACTTTCAACGAGCCCTCCGGAGCACCGTCAATGTGATCTGCTACGCCGAGTTTGACAACATCATTCAAGTGGACAAGGCGCGCAACGTGCTGTGTGACTTCTCCACCTAACATGGATACAGACCAGATAACCACCGTGCTGGAGAATGACCCAGAGACACGTATGATGTTTCAAGGGGTGTTCGCCCGAGATGTGTTCCCATTAGACCGTATGTATCCTGCTGCTTACGTTCTCAACACGGACCCGATGGATCGGCCCGGTGAACATTGGGTGGCCGTGTACTTGACAGAACAGCAGGGCGAATACTTTGACCCGTACGGCCTGCCACCCCTCCATCCCGATTTAACAGACTTCATGGATCAAGGCACAGAGACGTGGTGTTGGAACAGTCAAACGTTGCAAAGCCTGACCAGTAGCGTGTGCGGACAATATTGCTTGTTTTACCTGTACCATCGATGCCGGGGAAGACCCTTATCTACCATCGTACAGATATTTGACGAGTACCCCAAGGCCGAGGACCGCGATGTACTCGTATATGACTGGGCCGCCCATCATTTCAATGTACAAGCCCCGTTCTGGGCTTAAATTCTTTCAATGTACACACGCCCGCTGTTCTGGGCTTAAGTTTACAAGCCCCCTGTTCTGGGCTTCAGTTCTTTCAATGTACAAGCCCCCCTGTTCTGGGCTTCAGTTCTTTCAATGTACAAGCCCCTTGTTCTGGGCTTCAGTTTTCACGTGGTTGTTCTCACGTTGTTGTTGTTACTGAATAAAAACAAAATGAGATCTCACCAAAAAACCCTGTCTTGTGTGTTTTATTCATAATGCATAAATGCCCAATGTGGAGATTCAGTCAAACTGAAATCAGTGGTGTAGGATGGGGCCAAAATGTAACCCATCAATGTTAGAATGCAAGCGCACTATAGTAAAATAGAGAGCCAATGAAATCAGCCCACAGACCAAGGTCTAGGTTTGGAGCGGGCATTTCATTGAGGTACGTGTAAAGGAAGACGGTGAGTGAAGACACGTCCAACACGTATAGATTAAGTTGATTACTATAAGTTCTATGAGCATAATGCATGAAACTGGCTTTGAACACCGTATTAGCCAATCAGTGGCCTAGAATGGAGCCAAAGGTAACCCATCCATGTCCAGAAAACATTACCCGGGTGTACAAGAACCCGGATGTAGGCGCGGACGTAGGCGAAAGTATCCTAGTACCCGGATGTAGGCACAGACGTGTACCTAGTACCCGTCCATTGGTTCTTTTTCTCGATCGCTCATTGGCTCTTTTTCTCGACCGCTGATTGGTCCAAATGGACCTGCCCATCCTTCCCAGGTTCATTTACAATCCCCTTTTTGGGGTTCAAGCTCTGACTATATCGATGCCGCAACATTGTCTCATTGGACATAGAACCTTTTGACTTGGATGTCACCTTTTGCCCCGCGCGCGCACTTCCGGTGATGACGCGCGCGCGCGCGCGCTGCGGCCGGAGAACCCGCGCGCGCGCGCACTGGGGGGCCGGGGCCCGCCGGGACGGAAAAGTTGGAGGTAGTGTGTTTGAGCATTCATCCCAACCGGAAGTGACGTCACACACACACACTTGCGCAACCCCAGTACATGACAAACACAGACAAGTCTGGACATGTCCAAAGGTGACGCCTCATTCACCCAAACCGGAAGTGACGTCATATGCAAATTTCTGAGGTCAAAGGTCAATAGGGCTCGCCTAGACCCCAAAAACGTCTATGGCCATACCCTTTGGCTACCGCGCATGCGCAGAATGACCCTATGTCTACCCCACATCCACGCCATCAGAGGCTCCCTAACATAGGCTTCACATGGATACCTCACACGACCCATTCGAACCGTGAATAGCCCATCTTTAACCCAAACACTCCCACACACACCCCAAAAATGGCTGCTTTCTATACTACGGCCAGGCTGCGCATGCGCAGAGTATTGACAACGTACGAACCATTAGTGTAGTCAAGTGCTCCTGCATGAGAGCTTCAAAATAAGACCTCACTCGACCCCATCGGACCATTAGTGGCCCACCTAGACTCCAACACGTGCACCCCGTATGGCCATATACACTCATAGCCATGCAGTATAGGCCTATGGGCCTACCCAGGCCTCGGTGACTTTTTTCAAACATTTCACCGTTTCGCTCCGGGACACTTCCTATCGTGTTCTAAATGACGAGACGTGAAAAACAAATCCAAACAATCCTACCGCAAATGTATAGAAGTAGGTTTCCCAGGATGGTCCTATACCCCCCAGTATGGGACTATATGGGGCTATATCGTACTTTTTCAAAAATTTCACCGATTCGCTCCGGGACACTTCCTATCGTGTTCTAAATGACGAGACGTGAAAAACAAATCCAAACAACCCTACCGCAAATGTATATAAGTAGGTTTCCCAGGATGGTCCTATACCCCCCATACCCCATATAGGCATTTTCGCGTGATTTAGAATAAAGTCCGTGTTCCGTATTTTTTCAGGAAAAATTTTATATACACCCACCCTGGAACTAGGGGGAGATAACTCTATTGATAGACAAGCCCCGTTAAGCCCGGCGACCTATATACCCCCCATACCCCATATAGGCATTTTCGCGGATTTTTCGATAAAATCCGTGTTCCGTTTTTTTTCAGGAAAAATTTTACATGCACCCACCCAGCCCATCAGATGCCCCCTCACCTAGGCTTCACCTCACTCAACTCCATCGGCCCATTAGGGACTCCCCTAGCTCTCAAAACGTCTATTTCCATACCCTTGGGCCACCACGCATGCGCAGAATGACGCTATTTCAACCCCACACCCAGCCCATTAGATGCCCCTTCACATAAGCTTCACTTTGATACCTCACTCGACCCCATCGGACCATGCAGCGTATTTCCAGTCTAGGGACTACTTTTTCTCCGCGGAGGCAGACCGCATCACCGCCAGGACCGCATCACCGCGGAGGAATACATCCCCTTTTCCACAACATTCAAGATGGCCGCCCACACCGCCTCAAAAATTCAAGATGGCGGCCAAACTCTGGCAGATCGAGTTGCCCCCCTTGCATCCAAAGTGCACAGATGGCGCCACCATCGGAAGTTGTGACGTCATAGTTACATCCGGGGGAAATGTTACTTTAAATCCACTTTATATACTACTTTCCTCCTAATATGGTGCCCACTATATAGGTCAGCCAATCAATAACGCTATTGTGCGATCCATTTCGAATTTCAAATGTTTTCGAGGTCAGTGACGTCTCGTGTCTATTTGTAAGTTATTTGAACATTTAAGGGGGCCAGATATATCAAGGGAAGTTCGAAGTGGGAGCGTAGAAATTCGCTTGATAAAATGAAGATGGATAAAACCACGACAGCACATTTCTGCACAATAGTAATCATAGTAAGTGTCACGTTTTCCCCAAGAAGTGAGGAGCTTACACACTACTGCAATGAGGGAGCAGACGACTGATCATGAAAGCCCCATTAAATTTGCCTAAAGTCATTAATCATGCCATTACACTGCTATATTTCTATTTCAATGGCTCAACACGTTAAGCATTATAATGCAATCACTAAATTACCATAAAATGTGTTATTTTGATGGGTCAAAAACACCCATTACAAATTGGCTGGTTAAGTAATGACTATATAAAATCAACTTTAATGAAAACATAATGGCCATTATTATACTTTAACCTGTAAATTGTAGTTTAATGACCATGCAATTTCAACAATCTAGAATTTATTATTATTAGTCATTCCGCGTTAAAACTGTACCGTTGACTCTGGAATAAAGTGCAAGCTTATTACCTCAATTTACTGCAATGAGGGAGCAGACGAATGACAATGAAAGCCCCATTAAATTTGCCTAAAGTCATTAATCATGCCATTAAACTGCTATATTTCTATTTCAATGGGTCAACACGTTAAACTTTATAATGGAATCACTAAATTACCATAAAATGTGTTATTTAATAGGTCGAAAGCGCCCATTACAAATTGACTGGTTAAGTAGTGGCTATATCAAATCAACCTTAATGAAAACATAATGGCCATTAATATACTTTAACCTGTAAATTGTAGTTTAATGCCCATGCAATTTCAATAATCTAGAATTCACGATTATTTTTTTGGACACTCCCCGTTAAAATTGTACCCTTGACTCTGGAATACAGTGCAAGAATATTACCTCAATTTAAGGACTCGAGTCCCGGGGTAGCGCCTGAAATTAGACATCCTCGTGTATTCTGTCTCATTTCATCACAACCACTTCACATACATATATATGTTTTGGAAAGATCAAGATTTAATTTTTACGTTTATTTCAACGGTTTTGTTGCAGTTAGAAAACAGCTCTTTCAAAAAAATAATCTCTTTTTTTTATATCGCTAATATATTTCACAAGTGACGAGTATGGTGATAATAAACATTTCAGACCAAGAAAGTGTGTCTCATTTTTTTTAACTCCTAGAAAAAGTTTGAGGGCGTTGTAAAGTTTATTCTTTGAAACAAACTGAAAGTCTATTTCAAGTTCCAATGACTTCAAAACAAGGCAACATTTTGGACTGTGATGTATAAATTATGCTCCCCAAAAATTGACCTAATCGGATGAAAAATAGAGAAGTTATTAGCAAGTTTGTATGTACCAGCTGTGGTAAATAACATACCTCGGATAAAGAGCGTAAACAAAAATCATCTGCTTTTCAGATGATAATCTGTAATTATTTTCCGCTACTTCATGATAATGACACAATATTCGTACATACCATATAGGGATTATAGACCAAACGTTCTTTAATCACTTTGGAACAATATATTTTGAAAAATCAGTCTCGAAGATGAAATTTTATGTTGGAATATGCCCCGTTGATCAGTTTTCACACCTTCCGTCATGTCCGAAATCCCCCGCCATGGGTGATTGAGTAGGAATCCAGGGCATTTCCCCCAGTGGACATTTCCCCCACCCTATATTATAGGTTATTTTGAACATAGTTTTTAAATAATTTGGCAAAAGCACATTTTTTTAAACATTGTTTTATTTCTATAAAAAGGATATAAGAATTTCCACATATGTTTTACGATAAAAGAGTCAAGTAGTGATAAGATATTATACATATACACAGTATATAGCAGTAATATACAGTCTTATAGCACATTTTAAAACAATATAGCACATATTTTTACAAGTTTTACGAGAAAGCACATTATATATTCTATACATGTAGCACATTTTTAAACAATATAATGGATCACATAGTGATAACATAATATTCATGTACATACATGTAGTATATATTTTAACATTTTAAGAAAAGATTATATCACATAGTGGTAAAATAAGTTGTATTTGAAAACAATATAATTTTGTTTTAATTTTTACCTCAGTTTTCACTTTAGTTCAATTTTATTCTCATCAAATGGCTTCGTGACACAGACCTACGAACAGGTAATGTTACGCTATATATTATGTATACATCTTTTATATTGTTTTAAAATGTGCTATAAGACTGTTTAATACTGCTATATATATGTATAGTATCTTATCACTATTTGACTCATTTATCGCAGAACATATGTGGAAATCCTTATATCCTTTTTATAGAAAAAAAAAAAAAAAAAAAAAAATGTTATTGCCGAATTATTTAAAAACTGTGTTCAAAATAACCTAAAAATATAGAGTGGGGGGAATGTCCACTGGGGGAAATATCCACTGGGGGAAATGCCCACTGGGGGAAATGTCCATGGGGGAAATGTCCGCTGGGGAAAATGTCCACTGGGAGAAATGTTCGTACACCATTGAGTAGACATCGATGGCCAATTAGCGCTCTATAAAGGGCTTACAGAGATGTGAATTGCGGCAACTGGGCATTCACGGATTTAATTGCCGACTGAAAAAAGTCTCGCCCAAGGAAAGTGAAGAAAAGAGGGACTGGTCAGTCGACAGGCCCCAAACGGGGGAAAAATGACAACGGCCACTTCCAGTGTGGTGTTAAAAAACATTACTATTATCGCGAAAGTATACAATTTGGGGGCATGATGTGTGCCTTTTTATAATTATATGTACGATGGTGAATATGTCAGCAAAATGTGAAGTATATTTATATTGGAATAATATCTCACTTTCAGCATTACCGCATGTATAATGAAACCATGTAGCATGTAAATAAATAAATAAAATATACCTTTTCGTTGTATGTGGTACTGTATTACTTTCCCAGGCGTTTGTAATTCCATAATATATGGTATGATAATCTTTACGGGTATATGTGTATAACAAACAACTTGCGTCAGATGATTCATAAAAAAAATTCATTTCTTTTATCTTTTATGCCATACTAATTTAGATAATTAAGATCATTGTTATACCTCATCTCGGTCTTCCTGTTCTGATTGTTCTCCGATTCTTGACAAAATCGTTCTAGCAGAAGCCACTGAAATTATCGTTTACAAATATTTTTAAGGAAAATAACAGAAACACTTGATAGGTTTATTCTTCAACTTTGGAAATATGCAAAGAAAAAAAACATCGATAGTTGGAGCCTATTTCCCGGGACTCCATTCCTTAATCCGTTACATAAATGGCTTTGGATTGGAAAACAGTGCTGGGCCTTGTCAATTTTAGACTGCCAACAGACACAGAAGGCTGACAGTAGTATACAAGGCGTAAATTCATGAGCTAGCGCCTCAGTGCGCATGCGCAGAACCTGGGATGACGTCACAATTGGGTGTGTGCGCATGCGCATGTGTGGTGTGTGGGTGGTGGGTACCGATGTGGGTGGTGGGTACGTTGTGGGTGGTGGGTGGTGGGTACCCATGTGGGTGGTGGGTACGTAGTGGGTGGTGGGTGGTGGGTACCAATGTGGGTGGTGGGTACCACCCTGTGGGTGGTGGGTGCTGTGTTTAACATGGCGGTGTGTGTGTGGGTGTGGGTGGTGGGTACCCATGTGGGTGGTGGGTACGTTGTGGGTGTGGGTGGTGGGTACCCATGTGGGTGGTGGGTACGTTGTGGGTGGTGGGTGGTGGGTACCAATGTGGGTGGTGGGTACCCAATGTGGGTGGTGGGTACTGGGCGTGTGTGTGTGTGTGTGTGGGTGGTGGGCCCCCGATGTGGGTGGTGGGACCTGGGTGGTGGGTGGTGGGTGGTGTGTGGGTGTGGGTGGTGGGTACCAATGTGGGTGGTGGGTACGTTGTGGGTGGTGGGTGGTGGGTACCCAATGTGGGTGGTGTGTGTGTGTGTGTGTGGGTGGTGGGACCCAGATGTGGGTGGTGGGTGGTGGGTACATGTGGGTGGTGGGTACAAATGTGGGTGGTGGGTACAAATGTGGGTGGTGGGTACAAATGTGGGTGGTGGGTGCATGACAAGATGGCATGTGGGTACCAATGTGGGTGGTGGGTACGTTGTGGGTGGTGGGTACCAATGTGGGTGGTGGGTACCACCATGTGGGTGGTGGGTGCTGTGTTTAACATGGCGGTGTGTGTGTGGGTGTGGGTGGTGGGTACCAATGTGGGTGGTGGGTACGTTGTGGGTGTGGGTGGTGGGTACCAATGTGGGTGGTGGGTTCGTTGTGGGTGGTGGGTGGTGGGTACCAATGTGGGTGGTGGGTACCCAATGTGGGTGGTGGGTACTGCGGCGTGTGTGTGTGTGTGTGTGGGTGGTGGGACCCAGATGTGGGTGGTGGGTACAAATGTGGGTGGTGGGTACAAATGTGGGTGGTGGGTACAAATGTGGGTGGTGGGTGCATGACAAGATGGCGGCCTATGTGTGGGTGGTGTGAGTGAGCGCAAGAATGTATTCATCCGCGGTGATGCAGTCATGTCTGGCGGTGATTCGGTCTCGGGAAAAAGCTTCCGCGGAGAAAAAGTAGTCCCTAGATAAAATGGTCCGATGGGGTCGAGTGAGGTATCAAAGTGAAGCTTAGGTGAGGGGGCATCTAATGGGCTGGGTGTGGGATTGAAATATCGGCATTGTGCGCATGCGCGGTGGCCGAAGGGTATGAAAATAGCCTTTTTGGAGCTAGGAGATTGACTACTGGTCCAGTGGGGTCGAGTGAGGTATCAATGTGAAGCATTCATGAAGGGGCATCTAATGGACCGGTCTGCGTGAATCGGGCGTGACCTGGGACTATGGGATGCATGTACTCACTTGGTTCTGGGTATTTGTCATCACGGGGAGGTCACGTGATCAGTTCAAGGTCATATCCATTTTTTTCCATCACGGTTGTGCGCAGGTGTATGACGTCACTTCCGGTCTGCGTGAATCGGGCGTGACCTGGAAAAGGATTGATCTGTAATCTGTGTTGTTGTTGTTGTTGTTGTTGCTCCCTTTTTTTTTGGACTAACCCATCAGAATAGTACGTATCACGGACTACACCCGTAGAGCTACATCTGGTCTATAAAACACGTCCCTCTGGATCCCACACCTTCATTTCTACAGAGCCATGGCGGAGATCCAGCCCCATGCCACTCGCATTTTACAGTATGCCACCGTGGTGAATTCATTCACGGGTTACCGAGCAGTGGTCCGGTCCATGTTTGCAGATGGCGACGACAACGAGGGACGACGCCAGATCCTGAACGAGTTCACAGAAGCGGTCCTCCACAGAGTGCACTCGATGGAGAGGCGTGCCATCACTCACCACTACTGGACTATGACAGCCATCCTTGATGCTCGCGCTATGGACCAGGAGCGCTCACGCCGGAACCAGCGCCGGCTGGTTGGCCTCATACTAGTCTGTGCCCTATTCACCCTGGCGCTGTGGTATTGACACTATAAATACGAGGGATGAGACAGAGTGTGTGTCATTCTCCCTTCGACATTTAGAGCAAGCATGTCACTACGAGCCATCCTGCCTCTTACACCCAGTGTGGGCTTATACGTCTATCAAGATAAAGTCATCCTCGTGAAAGACGATGAAGCTATTTACTGGGCGCCCGCTGAGATGCTATCGAATACGGTGACGCTACAGCGTGATGGCTGGACTAAATTTAAACGGGTGTTGAGCGGTGAGTTGGACGGAGACCTCATCCACCTGGACAATGCCATCTACGTATATTCCGACCCGCCCGTCCACATACGCCTGGGCCGCTACCGAGAGCCTACGCGAAGTATCCTCCTAAGCCCCTCTGTGTGGTCAGCCTTGGAGAAAGTAGTGCCTATTGTGGACCAGTTGTTTACACCGGACGACCGATCACCCGACCAATTGGCATGGGCTCGTGCTATGGAGGACGCCCTGGCTGAACCCCATGAACAACTACATGAACCCGACGACGATGCCATTGATTACCCCGCTAGACTCAGTCAGCCCAATGACATGACCACCTGATCCTTTGATCTCACGGGGTTCTCCCTATAAATACGAGAGACAGTGAAATCTGGTACCATTCACGTACTGACCATGACGGAGCATATAGTACTGGCGTATTTCAGCTTGACCCCCGAGGTTTTCCTGCACGTGTATGCGGATAAGGTCGATATCATGGAGGAGGTGGTGGGAGACACGGACCCTACACAACCGTGCCCGGCTCACATTCGTCTGTCCCGGGAGGGCTGGACCAAATTCAAACGGGTGTTGTCTGGTGAACTGGACGGCGACCTCATCCACTTGTGTCACGATGTGTACATCCGACGCGGCCCTTTCTTTGCTCAATTGGCTCGGCTAGATGGAGGTACAGTGCATTTTACCCTTCACCTGATCTATGGTCTGCATTGGAAGATGCCGTGGTGGATGTGGATGAAGTGCTTATCAAGCGGTCATCAGACGAGTTGGACTGGTCATTGACCATGGCCACTGGAAGTCCACGAAGAAAATCAGAAAGAAACTCCGGCCCAAGATATACCCATTATAAATAAACGATAGAGCCAGGGTCCATCATCATTTTGTCACCATGAAGTGCTGGGAGAAGGTGTTGGATAACTTATACTACAGTCCCGACAGTCCGGCAGCCTATAGTGCATTGTCGGCTCTCTATCGAGCGGCCAAACCCCAGGGGGTACAACGTGCCCAAGTCCGAGATTAGTTAAGAAGACAAGACACCTATACCTTACATCGATCTGTCCGTCGCCATTTTCTACGGAACCGGGTCATCGTGGGAGGAATAGATGCCCAGTAGCAAGCGGATTTGGTGGATATGAGCGCCTTTGCCAAACACAACGATGAGAATCGGTATATCTTGACGTGCATCGATATCCTATCCAAGTATGCGTGGGTGGTACCCATCCGGACGAAAACGGGGGCAAATCTCATAGCGGCGTTCAAAGACATCTTCAAGACCGGGCTCAAACCTTTGTATTTGCAAACCGACGAAGGCACGGAATTCCTCAACAGACCGTTCCAAGCCTTTCTCAAGAAACAGAAGGTGTTTTTCTTCCATACGTACAACGAGACCAAGGCTTCCGTGGTGGAGAGGTTCAACAGGACATTCAAAAGCCGCATGTATAAATATTTCACCTATAAGAATACAAGGCGGTACATCGATGTTCTCCCGAAACTGGTGAGGGTTACAATCGAGCCTATCATCGAAGTATAGAGAGAGCCCCCATTACCGTGACCCAACGCAATGAAGCCCAAGTCCGGCGTGTC